>CAAE01007107.1:5000-20139 GCA_000180735.1 Tetraodon nigroviridis | reverse complement strand
CAGACAATCCGAACACACCTGAGGAGCTGTTGCTAGACGGCAGCGAGGCTTTCTGCCCACGGCTGCGCCGCGCTGCGCCCGAAGTAACCGCAGCCCCGCCCCCTGCTGACAGAGACCGCCGTCTCACTCACCATGAACCTCGGGGTTCCTCACAGACAGACGGTCCGCCTGCAGAGACCAGCCTACCTAGCATGCTAGCCTAGCATGCTAGCCGCTCCTGACAGCGGGCTCCAGGCAGCGGGACGGCCAGGAGACAAGCAGGGGACAGACGGAGGACAGCGAGCGTCCAGCTGCCACTGAGGGACACGGACGGCACTGGTGCTGATGCAGCATGGTAGCCCTCTCTCCCACACACACACACACACACACACACACACACACACACACCCAGCGCTGTGCCTCGGTGCGCAGTAACGCAGACCTGAGTGCAGCCATTGTAATCGAGCCCAGAACGTTGGATCACGTCGCGGGTACATTAGCGACGCTCGTCCATCCCAGAGAACGGGCGGGTCATGTGACAGCATGACTGTCACCATAGCAACTGAAACGCACGGTCACCTGGGCTGGACTGTTACCCTAGAGAACAGCAGAGGAGTCCAGTTACCGCTGACGGTTACCTCGGTACCCCTTTTTCCCCCCTCTTTCCTTTCCCCCCCTTTCCCCCTCTTTTTCCTTTCCCCCCCTTTTCCCCCTCTTTTTTTCCTTTCCCCCCCTTTTCCCCCTCGTTTTTCCTTTTTCCCCCCTTTTTTCCCCTCGGCTTTCCTTTTCCCCCCTTTTCCCCCCTCTTTTTTTCTTTTTCCCCCCTTTTCCCCCCTCGGCTTTCCCTGGTCCTCCCTGGTTTCCCTTCGGTTGTTCTTGGGCCCCCTTGGTTCCCCTCGGCTGTTCCTGGTCCTCCCTGGTTCCCCTTCGGCTGTTCCTGGTCCCCCCCTGGTTCTCCCTCGGCTGTTCTTGGGCCCCCCTGGTTCCCCTCGGCTGTTCCTGGTCCTCCCTGGTTCCCCCTCGGCTGTTCCTGATCCCCCCTGGTTCCCCCTCGGCTGTTCCTGATCCTCCCTGGTTCCCCCTCGGCTGTTCCTGGTCCTCCCTGGTTCCCCCTCGGCTGTTCCTGGTCCTCCCTGGTTCTCCCTCGGCTGTTCCTGGGCCCCCCTGGTTCCCCTCGGCTGTTCCTGGTCCTCCCTGGTTCCCCCTCGGCTGTTCCTGGGCCTCCCTGGTTCTCCCTCGGCTGTTCCTGGTCCCCCCTGGTTCCCCCTCGGCTGTTCCTGGTCCTCCCTGGTTCCCCCTCGGCTGTTCCTGATCCCCCCTGGTTCCCCTCGGCTGTTCCTGATCCTCCCTGGTTCCCCCTCGGCTGTTCCTGGGCCCCCCTGGTTCCCCCTCGGCTGTTCCTGGGCCCCCCTGGTTCCTGATCTCTCAGGGGTCCTGTAGATGCAGCCATTAGCCTAGCTAATGCTAGCTAGAAAGAGCAGCAGCAGCTAGGACCATTTTAGCTGTGCTGCTATTGGCCGAGGCTGCAGGGACACGATCACATGATCACCTGACAGCTTCCTGGGCTCCAGACAGCTAGCATGAACGTCTGACTGGCCTGAACTGGTGTGGTCCAGAACTCCCAGTACAGCTCTGCAACTGGTAAACTGGGACAGGAGTGAACAGGCAGGAACCATTTGGTAAATATACAAGAACCAGTGAGTGTACAAACAAGAACCAGTGAGTAAAGGGACAGGAACTAGTGAGTGAACAAACAGGAACCATTGGGTGAATAAACAAGCACCCGTGAGTGAACAAAAAGGAACCAGTAAGTAAACAAACAGGAACCAGTGTGTGAACAAACAGGAACCAGTAAGTAAAGGGACAGGAACTAGTGAGTGAACAAACAGGAACCATTGAGTGAACAAGCACCAGTGAGTGAACAAACAGGAACCAGTAAGTAAACAAACAGGAACCAGTGTGTGAACAAACAGGAACCAGTGAGTAAAGGGACGGGAACTAGTGAGTGAACAAACAGGAACCAGTGAGTGAACAAACAGGAACCAGTGAGTAAAGGGACAGGAACTAGTGAGTGAACAAACAGGAACCATTGGGTGAATAAACAAGCACCGGTGAGTGAACAAAAAGGAACCAGTAAGTAAACAAACAGGAACCAGTGTGTGAACAAACAGGAACCAGTAAGTAAAGGGACAGGAACTAGTGAGTGAACAAACAGGAACCATTGGGTGAACAAGCACCAGTGAGTGAACAAACAGGAACCTAGTAAGTAAACAAACAGGAACCAGTGTGTGAACAAACAGGAACCAGTAAGTAAAGGGACAGGAACCAGTAAGTAAACAAACAGGAACCAGTGAGTGAACAAACAGGAACCAGTAAGTAAACAAACAGGAACCAGTGTGTGAACAAACAGGAACCAGGAATGGTCTTGGCTTCTACCTTCTGTATTTTCCTGGGGTCTTTGGTGGGGCCGTCCCTGGGGGGAACCCTTCCAAAGAGCCTCCAGCCAGGGTCCTTCTGCTCCATGGCTCCAGGCTGCTTCACCCTCCTGGCAAACAGGTTCCTGGGAGGAGGGAAACCAGGTTCCAGGTCACCAGGAGAACCAACTGGTCCTGAGACAGCTTCCTCATCTGGACCAGGGGCTAACGCTAGCCTGAGGCTCCTGGTTCTACACCCCACCTGCTGAAGAACCCTGCCAGAGGTCCTGCTGTCTTCTGCCGGTGGTCCACCTCCTGCTGCTGGCTCGGCCCCAGCGGACCCCACAGGCCCCCGCCGGCCAGCGAGCCCGAGAAGTGGGCGGGGCCACCGTCGTCCGTCTCCAAGGTGACGATGGCGCTGGAGCTGGAGGAGACGGTGACGTCCAAGGCGTCCTCGTTGGACAGGGACAGCTCCGTGCTCATGCTGGACACGCTGCCCACGGAGACGCCGTCGCTGCGGCTCAGGAGCCCGCCGGCGCCAGGCGCTCTGAGGCTGGGGGGGTGGAGCCGCAGGGGCGGGGGGACGTCACGCGGGAAGGTGGAGGAGCGGCGGACGCCCTGGGACGCGTCCTCGTCCAGGGGGAGGGTGGCGGGGGAGGCGGGCCGGCGGGGGACGGCCCCCCCCGGTGGGCTGATCTCCAGGGTCGCCAGCCCAGAGTCCTGGGAGGACCAGCTCTGGCTGTCCTGGTCCCGCCCCCAACAGGGGGGGCGGGGCTGCTGGCAGCGAGGGGCGGGGCCTCGGGGCTCTGCACCACCGGGCACCGCCATGGCTCCTCCCAGCGCCACTGTGGAGGAAGACAAGCGCACAGTCAGGCCCCACCACACGCTAACGCTAGCGCTAGCACGAAGGCAGCCGTTCCAGTCAGCCAGTGACAGGGCCAGAAGGTGCTACTGTACAAGCAGCCAGTAACACTGATAAAACCAGCCAGTAACACTGATAAAACCAGCCAGTAACACTGATAAAACCAGCCAGTAACGCCAGTACAACCAGCTGGAATAACAAGCCAGTAACACTAGTACAACCAGCCAGTAACGCCAGTACAACCAGCCAGTAACACTGATAAAACCAGCCAGTAACGCCAGTACAACCAGCTGGAATAACAAGCCAGTAACACTAGCACAACCAGCCAGTAACGCCAGTACAACCAGCCAGAATAACCAGCCAGTAACACTAGTACAACCAGCCAGTAACACCAGTACAACCAGCCAGAATAACCAGCCAGTAACACCAGTACAACCAGCTAGTAACACCACCCAGTAACAAGAGTACAACCAGCCAGTAACCCTAGCTAGTAAAACAGCTAGTAACACCAGCCAGTACAACCAGCCAGTAACACCAGCCAGTAACGCCAGCCAGTACAACCAGCCAGTGACACCAGCCAGTAACGCCAGCCAGTACAACCAGCCAGTGACACCAGCCAGTAACGCCAGCCAGTACAACCAGCCAGTAACGCCAGCCAGTAACACCAGCCAGTACAACCTTATGCTGCCTTATTGCCACCTGATTTCCTGCGGAGGAGGTCGCGCCCACGCGCTGCCACGTGCTGCCAGCCTCCCCTGCCCTGGCCAGGGGGCGGGGCCTGTCCCAGGCGAACCTGACGCCGGGCTGTCACTGGATCCGGAGGTAAGCCGAGCCAGGAGCCACGGGCGCGTGCGGCCCGACACCAGTGGGGATGCTAGGGTCCCAAACGCACGAGCCTGAGCAGCACCGCGCACGCGCACCTGCTCAGGTGAGACGAACAGGCAGGAAGGGCACCTACACGCGCTTGACCCTGTCACGTGAGCTGCAAACGCAGCTCAGCGGAAATGACCACGGTCAGGTAAGAGACGCACCTGCCCGCTGACGTGCGCGCGCGCGCGTCAGCTCAGCTCAGCTCAGCTGGCGGATCGGGTTCCTGATCGCGCGTCCCGACTGTGACGTCAGAGCCGGAACCAGCCCGTCGCTGGGTTTCAGACCAGCAACCGCTGAACCGGCCCCCGCTGCGGGGCACCGGGAGCCTTCCTGGCCGGGGCGCCTACCTGGGCGGCCGTCCGGGGCGCCGTGGGCCGTGACGCGGACTGATGCTACAGGTGGGGGGCGCGTAGCCGCCGGCCGGGCCGCTCCATGGGGACGCTGGGTCGACCGCGGCTCCGCTCGTCCGGCCCGCGGCGGAGGAGCGGCGTCCGCCGGGGTACGAAGCGCCGTCGGACGCGCCGAGCTCCGGGGGTTCCGGCAGCTTCCTCAAACTAAGTTAAAGTGCGACAGCGACGCGTCTGTGTCCCCCGTGTCCTCGGTGTCCCCCGTGTCCTCCGGACGGCATCGCCGCAGGAGGTCCAAGAGTGAAGGAGGAGCTTTCAGCGCAGCCGGGGCAGCGAGGCTGCTCCGGGACCGGCTCCCACCTGCCCCGACGCTTCCGCCGCCATTTTAAAACAAAGTTGCGCCGAGAGCGACGTAATCGAGCCCAGAGCGGCGACAGTCGAGGATTTACCTGTGCTGACCTGAAGACCTGAGCAATCGAGCGCCGACCAGGAAAACGCAGACGCGCCGGCTGTGTGCGCGGATTTGTGTCTGTTGAAGAACCGCAGTAATCATTATCATAGTGATGATGATACTCTTCATAGATTTGAATGAATATAGCCAGGTTTCCCCACACCCGCGCTGACACATCATGCTTTTCCCACCAGAACCCTGATAAGTCACGTTGATAACGATGAATGATTTTTACTCCTCGTGCAGGTCAAATCCAGGTCCCAGTGTTGGCCCCTGGTGGTGCAGACAGGAGAGCAGGGCCACGGTTGGGTCGATTCCTTTATTAGATGTTCAGAAAACCACAATGAAACAAAATAATTTACTCAGCGCGTCCATGAAATTAGAAGAACACAACTACTCAGGACAGTCGACTGAGGCGGGTGGACAGAGGGTGGGGCCGGGACTTTACGCAAACACGCCCCAACAAAGGTGGAAACACGCGGAGAGAAGGCGCAGTGCTGCGCTGTTACACGCGCTGGTTGAAGAACACGCTCTCTGAATGACAGCAGGGGGCGCTCTGGCGCGTCCCGGTGACCGTGCGACGCCTGCCGAGGACTTGCATAGGAGTCCGGGCGCCTGGACTCACCTCGGCCTCGCTTCTGCTAACCCCCGTGGCATTTTTTCGGACGCTGCTCCCTCCGGCGGAGGCTGTGGTGCCGCGCCCGCGACTCTGCTCCAGGACCAGCGGGTGGATGAGGACGCGTCGTCACGGGTGGGCAGCAGCGCGGCGAGCGTGGTAAAAAATTCCTGAGTGAACGATGAGCGTCAAAGAAAAGGAGACAGGACCCCGAAGCTGGAGAGACCCTCAGTCAGCAGCGGGCCTCCGCTACCGTCTGATTTAGGCCCCTCCCCCTGCAGCGGTGCACGCCCACGCCGCCGCCCATCCTCTGACGGGGGGCCGAGGGCCGTTTGAGATCGCTCAGAAGACAAGCGTCGCTGTTTTGCAGAAATTGCTGGGGTCAGAGGTCAGGGGGGGTCAGAACCAGGTAGGGGGGCTGCTCTGGCCTAGCCCACACACACCCACACACACACGCACACACACAGAGCAAAACAACAGCTGGATACAGTGGAAACCACCTCACCTCCATACCTGTTTTTGGTTCCGCCGTCGCCACGGCGGCTGCGATCTAGCTCAGCAGCTGGACAGCGGAGCGTTACTCCTGGTTGTCCCGGAGACCAGGGGGAGATGGGGCGAGCGCGGGCCGCAAAGGCGACCCTACGCCTGGCTGTGGTCATGTGACAGAAAGCAGCCACGCCTGTCTGCCAAGCCCACTCCCTTCTCATTTTTTAGGGTTTTTTTTTCATTTTTAGTCTCTCAATCCCGACTAATAACTACTGCTAGCTTGCGTAAGGCTACCACCATTCACAAAAAAAAAAAAAAACCAAGGAGGTGTCACACGGGGATCAGTTTCTACTGCACACGCGCCACATTCGGGGAGGTGGCCGGACCAACCATCTGGATCGCCCAG
This sequence comes from Tetraodon nigroviridis, assembly GCA_000180735.1. Lineage (NCBI taxonomy): Eukaryota > Metazoa > Chordata > Actinopteri > Tetraodontiformes > Tetraodontidae > Tetraodon > Tetraodon nigroviridis. The sequence goes on along the minus strand of CAAE01007107.1, from coordinate 13,708 downwards.
CGCCTGTAGCTCTGACGGGACGGACACCGCGGCAACAGACGCACGCACAAGGATTCACACGCCGCCGGGATCCTGTGCTAGCTCCAGGGCTGGAGCGCTGCCTGTTCCTTCACTTTCCATCCAGCCGCGCAGTAGCAACGTGCTAAGGGCCGGAGAGCAGCCGGGGGAGGTGACTTTGGACCTTTGCCGGGACAGCTCGGGTCCCGCAGGCTCCTCCCCTCGACGCCGCTCCCGCTCAAATGTGGCTGCTGCCTGTGGGAGGAAGTCAGGTGGTCAGAGTGGCAGCGGAGGACAGACCCCCGCCCCCACCCCCGCCCCCTTGGCCAGGCCAGCGCTGCTTACCTGGACACTGCGATGCAGGTAGGAGAGGGGACGCGAGCGTGCTCTGCCACCAGCCGGGGCTCTGTTGGCTGCTGGCTGGGCCCCGCCCACCTCCATCCCACAGAGGGAACTGCGGGACAAACAAAGCACTGTCAGGAGGGTTGGGGTTCCAGTTGCTAAAGGAGAGCGGGCTCACCTCTGGCGCATTCCCAACACGTTCAGAAGCGATGCCGGGGCGGGGGCCACCCCCTGCTGGCTTGGGTGCCGCCTCCGGCAGACTCCCGGAGCCCTCCTGCGAGTCCAGGGATGTCTGGGCGCTCTTCTCCATGCCCGACTTCTTGAGTCTGGGCAGAAACTTGCCGGATTCCAGTTCGGACTTGCCGTAGTAGGGGCCCTCGCACTCGGCGTCCTCCTCCAGGGGTTTGAGGTCGGCCTGGGGGTCGTCAAAGACGTCCGCCGGCGCCGGAAAAGCCGCCTCCTCCCTGTCCGTGTCGGCCTCGGAGTCGCTGGCCCCGGCCGGAGACAGCTCCGAGGCCGATATGGGTCTGAAGTGGGTCCTGGGGGAGATGCGGATGGCACGGTACTGCGTGCGGTCTAGGCCGTACGCCCGCGAGCGCACGGCCTCGTCCTCCGGCTCCGAGCAGAGGATGGACCTGGGTTTGAAGCCCGGGCTGAACGAGGCCACGTCCTCGGACTCGAAGGAGCACTCCACGTGCAGGACCTGCGAGAAGGGCTTGTTCAGGCTGAAGGACGCAAACGGGTAGTCCATGCCGGGCTCCTGGCCGCGCAAGCCTCCGTAGGGGCCCAGCAGATCTTCGTGGAAGATCAGAGAGAACCCCTTGTTGGGCCCGTCGGCACCCTGTCTGGCGGCCTGCTCGCTCTGGCCAAAGGACACCAGGGGCCTCCACAGGGGCCTGTGTCCCGGGGCGAAGCAGCAGCCGCCGGCGGCAATGGCGAGCACGTCGGAGGCGGCACACTGCAGCAGGCTGCCCTGACCGTGGCCGGGAGGCAGCACCGCCCAGCTCTTGTCGCCGCCCAAGCTCTTGAGCTCTCCGTACACGCCTCCCAGGAGGAAGGAGGTGCCCTCCCTGTCCGGGCCCAGGTCCCAGGGCCTGGACGGAGTGGTGTAGTCCCCGGCGCCGTCCACGCCGGACGCTCGATTCTTGGCCAAGTCCTGCTCCTCCTTCTTGCTGTCCCAGAGGTGGTATTCCGAGCGCTGCACCGCCTTCTTCTGGGGCGCCTGGACCTGCTGACCTATCGGCCTGCACCTCGGGGCGGCAGTAGGCGGCGCCCGGCTCGTCCGGGAAGGGGCCCCGGCCTAGCTGTGCCGCCTTGTCCTGTTCCACTGCCGTCCAGATGTCCTTGATCATCCCTGAGCTGTAGCGGTGGCTGCCGGGGCTGCCGTCCTCAGGGAACGGGGCGGCGGCGCCGTAGCGCTCGCTCTCGTCCTCCTCCAGCGCGATGCCGCACACCGACTCCAGCTTGGACTTTTTGGCGAAGGCCTCGCCGGAGGCCGCGCTCCCGCTCCCCTCCTCGCACTCGCGAGCGGAGCTGCCCTGCAGGAAGTCCAGGATTTCGTCCTCCAGATAGGCCCCGGAGAGGGGAGGGATCACGCCGCCCAGCTGGCCGGGGTCTTCCGTGGGTGCGCCGGCCTGCTCGTTGTCGGAACGAGTCTCCTCCGAGTGCGACCAGGGGCTGCAGGTGCGTGTGGACAGGTTGGAGCAGTGCTCCGCTTCTTCAAAGGCACTATTTTTGGTCCAGATGAGCAAACGGGACTGTTTGTTGGAGAGCGAGTGGAGACCGCCGCCGCTGGGGTCGGCGCTGTCGTGAGCGGCCGTCGGCGGCTCGCCGGGGAAGGGGAGGGCGGGGCTGTTGTACTGCAGCTCGAAGAGGGAGAAGCAGGAGGCGTAGGCTTGGCCACCGGCCTCAGGAGCGGCCGGCTCCTCCACGTATCCGGATATGGCGCTGAGCGCCAAGGACACGCTGTCCAGGAGGGGCGAGAGCCGCACGGGCGACTCCCCTACGAAGCTTTCGCCGTCGACGTCTTCCGAAGTGGACGGCGAGCGGCACCCCCACAGCTGCGCCACGTTCTCCAGGTCCTCGGTGGGGAAGCCCGGAGACTCGGCCCCTATTGCACTTTTCCCTTGCTGCTGCGGTGGCGGAGCGTCCGGGGCGGGGCCACGGACTGCCTCCGCGTCTCTGCGCTCCCGGCTCGTCTGTCGAATCATGTTGAGGATGCGACTCTCTCGCAGAGACTCTGAGGCACTAGTATCCAACATGGATCGATAAATGTCAACTTCATAGAAGTGAGTGAATTCCGACAGATGCTCGTCATCTAAATCTCGGCTGCCCTCCGGCGGAGGGAGGCTGCAGGTGGCGCTGGGCTCCGGCGCGCCCTCCTCGCCGGGCCCCTCCACAAAGTGTCCGTCTACGAAGGAGCCTGCGGCCAGGTAGGCCCTGCGGCGGCCCTCGCTGGCCACGCAGACCCCCTGGATGGCCTCGGGGGGCCTCTGGGCCTGGGTGGGCCAGGCGGGGCCGTGCGGGAGGCGGGCCTCGCTGCGGTATTTGGTCTCCAGCTTGCTCTGTCTGCTGCTGCAGGGGACAAAGTAGTCGGCGATGGGCTCGGTGTACCAGAGCGGCTCCTCCATGTACTCCTTCCTCTTCAGGGCCTCCAGCGCCGCCTCCTTGGTCTCCTTCTGGGCCTCCTTCAGCAGCCTCTTGCCCTTCTTGTGGAGCGCCGCCGCCTTGGCGGGGCACCCCGGGTTGCCGGTGCCGCTGCTGCTGCTTCCTGCGGCCAGCCTTGGCTCCTCCCTCTCCGGGGCCTTGGCCTGTCCGCTGTTTCGCGTCCTCTTGTTCTTGGCGGTCTCTCGGGACCGGTGTCGGACCCTCAGCGCCCTGCTCCTGGGCGCCTTGGCCTCCCCCTGGTTGCCGCTGGAGCTGGAGCCCGCCTCGCTGGAGCCCGAGGACCAGGACCTGGGCCGGTACTTGCCCTCTGGCCGGTGCCTGCCGGGCCTCTTGGAGTGAGCGCTGGACTTCTTCTCGTGCTGGTGGTTCTCCTTCTCCTTCTTGCTGCGCCGCGACGGGCCTCTGTCGCCCGCGGTGCCGCCCGACTGGGGGCGCTGTTGCTCCTTCGCCGCCTCGCCTTCGCTGTTGCAGTCCTTGGGGGACGAGGTGTCCGTGCTGGTCTGCGGTGCGGCCGAGGACGAGGAGGCGGAGTAGGCGCAGGCTTTGGCCTTGTTCCACACGGTCATGATCTCCTGGAGACACACAGGCTTCTCCGACAGGGGGGGGAAGGCTTCGTAGTACCTGCAGGCACAGAGGCGACGGGTCAGCGCCGGTGCTCGCGCCCGCAGCGGCCGAGGAGCCGGAGGAGGACCTACATTTCCACCTGGTCCCTGGAGGAGGGCGAGGCGGCGCGCTCCGGAGACTGGCAGCCGTCCGACTTCTTCCGCGTGGGCTTGTCCTCTGCAGAGACAGGAAGGAGCGCTCAGGTGTGCCGGAGCGACGCTGGGGGGGGCGTGTGAAGGAAGCGGGGGGCTAGCTCACCTTTCTGCTTGTCCTGGATGTCCTTCAGCCTGGAGCACAGCTCCTCCACCAGGCTCTCGATGCCAGAGTTCTGCGGCAGAGACAAACGCCAATCAGGCCTTTGGAAGCGCGGCTCTGACTCCGCCCAGCCAGCCAGCCAGCCCCTCCCCCTGCCCGTGCGGCTTCCTCATCAGCTGTGAGGCAACCTTTGTGTTGCATCACCATGCTAATGCCGGTCAGCTGACTGGCCCTCCTGAGCTGCCTGTGTGTGTGTGTGTGTGTGTGTGTGTGTGTGTGTGAATATAGACCGCGGGCTGCCCCCAGGGAGGCGCTCCACTCTGCTCCTGACAACATTTATGTTGTTGCACTCACAGAGGTGAAGGAACCAACTCAGCACCCCACACACACACACACACACACACACACACACACACACACACACACACACACACACACACACAGCCTTACCTCGTCCGACGCGGAGCGCAGGCACTGCACGGCCGCCTGCTTCTTCATCTCCTCCAGGCTCAGGTCGGTGCCGCCCTTCTTCTTGCTCTTGCCCCACTTCTTCCCGGCTCCCTTCTCCCAGCCCAGGAAGATGTCGTTCTCCTTCACACATGCACACACACACACCAGACGGGTTGTCGGTGAGCGAGGGAGGCCTGCTGGGGGTCAGCGCCCCTGGAGGGACCCCACCTGGTCCTGCAGGTCGTAGTCGTAGCTGTCGTGGAGCAGCAGGCTGAGGACGTAGCGGGTGTAGATCATGGCGTCGATCCCACACTTCTCCAGCTCCTGGCCCAGCCAGTTCTGGACCGGACCCAGGGACTGGAGCAGGGACATCTCTGCGGCGGGGAGGGAGCGAACCAGGGGGCGAGAGCAGGACAGGCTTTCGGGAGGAGCTGCACCGTCGCAATCGCTGCTCACGGGACGCATGGGAGCTCAGGGGTCGGCCGTTCCCGGGTGGAGCGGAGGCATGGTGACCGGAGGCGGGGGTGGAGGGGGAGGAGCAGGGGGGACAGGGCGCTCACTCCAGCCGGGGGCGCTGAAGGGCGTCCACGCGGGGACGCATGGGCGCTTCTCTGGGTCGTCTCTGACTGCTCCGAGCCAACGGAGGCGCTTTATTGGTCGGGCATGGCTGGCGTTTGCGTCTCAGCGGCAGGAGTCCATCCTGGGGGACGTCTTCCTCCAGCAGCCCAACCTGGGACAGGACAGAGACACGTCAACGCCGGCGCAGAGCAGCACCACAAACCGCAGCCCCGGGAGCGGGGACAGCCAGGGAGGACGGTGTCCACGTCCACGCCCGCAGACGCAGGCGGCGCCTCCCATTGGCTGGAGGGGAAACTAAGCTGCTTTTCCCCGCGTCAAAGAGGATCTCTGGCGGACGCCGGGCTGGACAGGCTGGAGACCCGCAGCTGGGCCCCCAGGGGGCTCCTGGATCCCCGCGCACACTCCCAGCTTCCCCCCGGGCGGTGGTCTGAGGGGGCCCAAGTGTGTCACAACCTCCGTTCCGGACTCGGAGCCCGGATCAAAGACCTCGGTTGAGTGTCCCCGGGCGTCGAACCACCTCGGAACCTCTGACTGCCCGCTGATGTCGCACTCATTTGCGCCATTAAAGTAGCGACACTCCGCAAGGTTGGCCGGACCAGCGACCTTTAGCTAACGCTAGCCAAGCTAGCTAGCGAGAAGCCACCGTCGCCCGCTCCCAAACACTTGATTAGTTCCCGGTGAGACCGAGCGCCGCCAGCCTCGGTGAAATAATGTCAACCACGGCTGGTGAATGTTGCCTTTAAAGCGGTGTTAGCGGGGCAGGAGGGCGCTTTACACGGTGACATTCCAGCGCTGGCGCCTGGAGCTAGCCAGCCAGCTAGCTGGCTAACTAGCAAACACCAGCCGGGACCGGCGGGCCGGCTCCCAACTTTCCGCCCGGACCGATGATCCAGAGCGGAAAACCTTTCCATATTGGTCCGGTGAAAGTCGGCCAAGCTGAGGCTTCACCGTTTCTAGTTGTGGCCGAGGGGGCGGATCAGCGGCTGTCCCGGCAGGCTTCCAGCGGACTGTCAGGCGCTAAGCCGGACGCCATGTACGGCGGACGGCCAGGCTGAGCTCGGACGGGACAAAGCTCCAGAGACGGAAAGGCCAATGGATATCTGCCGGACTTACCTGCCGTGGATTGCAAGTGAAGCGAAAGGGGAGCGGCTAGTTCTCTCCCGCTGCCGTTCCGAGCTGAGGCTCTGGAATCCGCTGCGGTAGCATCGCGTTATCACGAACGCTGACAAGAAATGGCGCTGGTTTCACGTCCAGGACTTCTCCCGCCGCGGAGCGGAAACTGGCGCCATTTTGGCTCAAGCGAAAGGAAGGCGGAGGGCGAAAGGAGCGGGGCGGGGAGCCATAATGTCCGCCCCGGGATCTCGGTTTCCTCGGCGAGTGACTGGCCGCGTACTGCGCCACCTTCCGCGTTCGTATCCAGGCAACAGGACAAACTTCGGCCGGCCGATCGGCGGAGGCTTGATTCTTCCGCTGAGGGGTTGCGTCAGCAGCCTAAGTAGTACTGGAGCAGAGCTGGAAACCAGTCCTCCCCATGTCAAAGCACTGGTTCGGGTTCCTCCACCCACGTGATCAGCTCAGAGGAGACTGATCTGCTCCTCTCCCTGCTCCGCCTCAGCCTCCGCCTGTCATGTGTGATCGAAGCAGCTTGTGGCGCTGTTGGTCCTCCTGTTGACTATGGAGTTAGCTAATATGTGTTAGCAACCTGCTAACGGACGCCCAACCAGGTTTAGCAGGAGTGTAGCAGGCTAACATCAGCAGGGGTGTAGCGTAGGCTAACATCAGCAGGGGTGTAGCGCAGGCTAACATCAGCAGGGGTGTAGCGTAGGCTAACATCAGCAGGGGTGTAGCGTAGGCTAACATCAGCAGGGGTGTAGCGTAGGCTAACATCAGTAGGGGTGTCGCGTAGGCTAACATCAGCAGGGGTGTAGCGCAGGCTAACATCAGCAGGGGTGTAGCGTAGGCTAACATCAGCAGGGGTGTAGCACAGGCTAACACTAGTAGGGGTGTTGCGTAGGCTAACATCAGCAGGGGTGTAGCATAGGCTAACATCAGCAGTAGGCTAACATCAGCAGGGGTGTAGCGTAGGCTAACATCAGCAGGGGTGTCGCGTAGGCTAACATCAGCAGGGGTGTAGCGCAGGCTAACATCAGCAGGGGTGTAGCGTAGGCTAACATCAGCAGTAGGCTAACATCAGCAGGGGTGTAGCGTAGGCTAACATCAGCAGTAGGCTAACATCAGCAGGGGTGTCGCGTAGGCTAACATCAGCAGGGGTGTAGCGTAGGCTAACATCAGCAGGGGTGTAGCGTAGGCTAACATCAGCAGGGGTGTAGCGTAGGCTAACATCAGTAGGGGTGTCGCGTAGGCTAACATCAGCAGGGGTGTAGCGTAGGCTAACATCAGTAGGGGTGTAGCATAGGCTAACATCAGCAGTAGGCTAACATCAGCAGGGGTGTAGCGTAGGCTAACATCAGTAGGGGTGTAGCGTAGGCTAACATCAGCAGGGGTGTAGCGTAGGCTGCGACACCATCCTGAACTGTGCCCATTCAGTGATGAAAGACAATGTGAGACCAGTGTGAGTCATACACACACACACACACACACACACACACACACTGTGTTCCTGTGGTAAACGTTTGGCGACGTGCTAATGATGAGATGGTCACCGATGAATGACGGCGTGTCGACGGTCCCGGTGTTGTTGTCGTTTGTCGTTGATGTCACCTGACATGCTCTGGTGTCGCCCTCTGGTGGTTACAGACTGTATCACCATGAACAATGCGATGGAGCACTTTCACTGTGTGACTCCGCCCACCCCGGTGGCGCTGCCCACGGCTGCTTCAGAAGGTTCCTGGAGCTCCAGGTGGGGCGGGGGCCTGAACCAGGAACTGCCTGATCCAGGGCCGCCTGCCCGGCTCAGCCGGTCCTTCTGGTTCTGGACGCCGGTGGTCCATCAGCAGCAGAGGGTGTAGCTCCACCGCAGCTTTGCTCCAGGGGTGGGCGGGGCCGCACCGGCGCCCCGTCCTGGTCCGAGCTACGCCCTGGTTGGTCGGATGGGTGCTGCTGGGCGTGGTCGGCAGGCGTGACCCAGGAGTCCCTCCTCAGGGGCAGGAACCTGGGGGAACCAGCTGGGAAACCGGTCACATGCACCGCTGCATGTATGCACGTGTGGCCACCTCGGCTGCGGACCCTAGGTGGGCACTGGTCCACTTTAAACCACCGTATGCTAGGGTAGGCTCGCGTTAGCAACCTGGAATTGTAGGCTACTGGTGTTAGTCAAATGCTAGTGTAGGCTAGCGTTAGCAGTATGCTAGTGTAGGTTCGCGTTAGCAGTATGCTAGTGTAGGTTCGCGTTAGCAGTATGCTAGTGTAGGTTCGCGTTAGCAGTATGCTAGTGTAGATTAGCAGTAGTCCTTCTGTCTGGTGTGATTCTGTCAGGTTCTGGTCCTGACGGACCCCTGACGGACCCCCCCCATCCCAGAGGTGTGTTGTGGGCGGAGCCAGTAACGAGAGCAGAGGCGGAGGCGGCAGGTAGCTTTATTGAGGACACGCCTCCAGCTGCTCAAAGATGGCCTTGCCGATGATGGTGAGCGTGGCCACCTGGCACATGAACTGGCAGAAGTCCACCTCCTGGTCCCCCTGGCTCATCAGCTCCATCAGCATGGCCTCCACCTCCTTCTTGTCTCCTAGCTGCAGCGCACAGGCAGCGGCGTCAGGCTAGCGCTCCGGCTGGAGCCCGCGTGCGTGTGTGTTGTGTGTGTGTGTGTGTGGTAGGGGGGGGGGCACCTGCAGGAAGTGGGGGAACTCCTTCTCCACCA
>CAAE01007107.1:0-2500 GCA_000180735.1 Tetraodon nigroviridis | reverse complement strand
TCCCTCCCGCACACCTTCAAAGTAATCAAAGGACTCGTAGAGCGGCACCTGACACTGGAGGAGACGGAGGAGAGATCAAAGCTGAGGGGGGCGGGGCCGGGAGCTGGACCGGGCTCCTGAAGGGGACCGCTCACCCACTGGGAGGAACCTTCCGAGGAACCGCCGCTGCTGCGCTGGTCCGCGTCTGCAGGCTCAGAGTCGCAGTGGGGAACCTCGTAGATGACCCTGGCAGCTAACGCCAACAGACCACAGAGATCAAAGCTGGGAAGCAGCGCCGGCGCGAGTGCCTGCTAGCGCCGCCACCTACCTGTCCTGCGCCGCCGCCGGTGGAGCGTGGCCAGCGTGACGAGGAGCGCCAGCAGCAGGAGGAGCAGCAGAGGCACCAGCAGCTCCAGGGGGACGTCCAGACCTTCAGAGGTCACAGCCGGTGGCCCTGGGGTCCCCTGGACCCGGACCACGGTCCCGTTGCCCTCCAGGACGCCGTAGGCGGGCAGCTCCACCACCACCCTGCAGCGGTAGCTCCCGGCGGCCCCCCGGCCCACCGCCGTCAGGGCGAAGGTGGAGCAGCTGGAGTTGTCAGGGGGCGCTCTGGCGAGGATCTTGGTGGAGGTCACCATGGTGTCGTTCTTCAGCCAGGTGACGTTCAGGCGCGTGGCGTTCAGGCTCCAGCAGCAGCGGAGCGTCAGGTCGGCCCCCTCCGGGACAGAGACGTCGGGACTCTGGGTGACCCTGGCGGCGCCTGAGGACAGGAGGAGGGAGGGAGGTGGAGGAGGAGGAGGCTGGAGCGCTAAAGGCGCCGCTAACCGTCGAGCTGATAGCTGGAGGTGCAGCCATACGGTTGGCGGTAGCTAAAGATGTAGCCCGGTAGCGGTAGCTGTAGCGGTAGAGGTAGCCGTAGCGATGAGCGTGGCGATAGCGGTAGCTGTAGGTGTAGCGATGAGCGTAGCGATAGCGGTAGCTGTAGCCGTAGCGATGAGCGTGGCGATAGCGGTAGCTGCTAGCTCGGACGGGGGTCGTTGCTACTCACTCCTGGACGCCGGAGGACACAGAGACGCTAACAGCAGGCAGAGCAGCAGCTGCTTCATGTTTGCTGGCTGGTTCACCTTCTGACACCTGGACCCCTGTCCGTCTGCACACACACACACACACACACACACACACACACACACACACACACACACTCGGCGTGTTCTCAGAAGTGTTCAACCACATCTTCCTCCTCCGGTCTTGAAATCGCCCGCTCGCTTGTTGCCGTGGCGACCACCAAGGTTCCGTCTCCGCGGGTGTTTCCTGGGTCGGAGCGTTGCCATGGTTACGGCCAACCGCCGCCAGGGGCAGCTGGAGCAGCACCTCCTGGCTGTGAGGAGGAGGAGGAGGAGGAGGAGGACAGAGGAGGGAGCCAGGGCAGGTTGGGGTGTTTTTATTGAGATCAAAGCATGAAAGGAGCAGAGGAGGGTGGGCGGGGCCAGAGGTCAGAGGCCTCCTCCCTCCTCGCAGGGCGCAGCTGCGGGGCTGCGGCTGCGCCGGAGGCAGACGAAGGCGAGGATGAGGGCCAGGAGGGGCAGGCTCCTGAGGACCAGGCCCAGCAGCGGCGGGGCCACGCCCCCCCGGGGGGCCGGACCTGGAAGCAGGAGGGCTCTGGTCAGGAACCAGCAGGAACCTCTGAGGAACCAGCTGGGCTGCTCACCTGCAGGTGGCCCTGGGGGCCCCTGGACCCGGACCACGGTCCCGGGGCCCTCCAGGACGCCGTAGGCGGGCAGCTCCGTCAGCACCCTGCAGCGGTAGCTCCCGGCGGCCCCCCGGCCCACCGCCGTCAGCGTCAGGTTCAGGCAGCCGGAGGCTGGGGGGCCCCGGCGGGGGCCACCTGCTGGACCACCTTCAGCGCCGTGCCGTTCTTCAGCCATGTGACCAGGAAGCGCGTGGCGTTCAGGCTCCAGCAGCAGCGGAGGCTCAGGTCGGCCCCCTCCGGGACGGAGACGTCGGGACTCTGGCTGAGACCGGCGGCGCCCGGGGCCACGTCTGGGAGGGGCCCCGGAGGAGGGAGGCGTTAACGGGGGGAAACCTGGAGCAGGACCCGGCTCGGGGCGAGGAGAGGGTGAGGAGTGAGACTTACAGCAGGAGCAGCAGGAGCAGCAGGAGCAGGCCAGCAGCCAGAGGAGGGGAGACGCCATCCTGGACCAGGACCTCCGGCAGGGCCAGGTCCTCCCAGAGACGGCGGAGAAACAGACAGTCCCAGGTGAGAGGGGCCGCAGCAGCCAGGAGCAGCCAGGAGCAGCCAGGAGCAGCCAGGAGCAGCCAGGAGCAGCCAGGAGCAGCCAGGAGCAGCCAGGAGCAGCAACCAGCAACCAGCAGGACCGCACAGGAACAAGATCAGCAGTTCCAGGTCCCACAGAGGAAGACGCTCGCAGCTCCTCCTCCTTCCTTTACCACCTCTTCCTCCTCCTCGGGTGCAGTACTCCCTCCTCCTCCTCCCTCCTCCTCCTCGGGTGCAGCGCTCTCT
>CAAE01007105.1:11039-24359 GCA_000180735.1 Tetraodon nigroviridis | reverse complement strand
TGTGTAGATATGCTGTATAACTTTAATGTTATGCAGTATAATAATGCAAGCATTATGATATTAGCCAAAGAAATAAAGTAGTCACCACATGAAAATCCAATTAACGCTGTATGGTGTCCATTATGTAAGAAGGCAAAATTCTCATTAGCACGCCATGGAAAAATAAATATAGACGTGTGAGTGTGTGTTAAACACAGTCACAGAAGGGGGGCGGGGGGGGGGGGGGTGTGTAAGTATTCTCACAAATTCAAATCCATGTTTTCAATGAGGAGCTTTTTATTATGCAATCTATTAGGTTGTTAAAATTTTATTTGCCATATTTGCATCAGTTAGAAGGAACAAATTAATGTCTACAATACGATTGAGTGGTCATAATACTACATACATTACAATCATAATACACATGTAAATACCAATGATCTGATCACTAGCCTTGAACCGCTGAATGGTGCTACAGCTCCTACAGTTATTTAGGCGTATTATAATATTATTAGCTTTCCTAAGGCTGTTTAAAGCACTGGCATTTCTGTAAGAACACAGATGAACCTCCATAACAACCAGGGTGCTAAGATCTGTACAGGGCTTTAGTCCAATAAGGGACAAATGTTGTTAGATTGTCCAAAAGTGCAGATTTGAAACCCTCTAGCATAAAAAGAGACAGCCTTCAGAGTGTTTAAAAAGTAAACAACATTCAGATTTAATCAAATCAACTTTTATTTGTATAGCACTTTTCATACATAAAATGCAACACAAAGTGCTTTACGTGTTAAAAGGAGATAAAAACAAAGTATGACTGCCGCGGATCAGACACAGGACGCACCAGAAAACCCACTCCACACACACACACATACGCACACACAGACACACACAGACACATACACATTTGGTCATTGGTTAAGGAAAGAAAGAAAGTAAGAAAGGCTTGGCACTAAGAAGGAGGAGGAGGAAGCACAACCTGCCCCATCTTGTGGAAACCACTGGAGCTAAAATTAATCAAAACAATTTTTTTTAATTAAAATTAATCCGATATAATTAAATCTGATCAATTTATTTTGATTATCAAATCAATTTAATTGGATTATCTGAATGCATTTGTAACCTGGTCAAACAAGCATTTTGTTAATGACTAAAACCATTTAGGGCTCCTTGTTGTAGTTTAAAGCTATGTGTCTTGGTGGAACTGTATCTGCAGATCTCTTCACACTGATTTGGTTATGAGCATTTGCGGCTAAATTCCTAATGCAAATAAAATGTACAACGGATAAAATAGAGCAAGATGCCACTACTTCTGAAATATAAGCCTCACAATCAATGTTGTGAATTACTGCCAAAGACAACAAGATGAAAGCTCATTCCAAAAATGAGAAAAACCCCTTTGCACATGAGATAACATATGCATTTCAGTTGCCGTGTCCTCCACTAACGCCAGTTGTGCCACTGCAAAAGTGGGGAGGAAAAAAATAAAAAAGACACAATGCAATCGTGTGGATAATGGATTGCTACCCATTCTGACCCTTCTTCTCTCTGCCTTTTATTCTCTTTCTTCCTTATTCCTTTTTTTTTTTTTTTTTTTTCCTGATTCTGTGGTGTCTGATGATGCAACCGCCTCCGAGCAACGCTCCCTGAGGAATGTAAAGACACACACACAGACACACATTATTCTACATACCACACGGATTTGCCGTTACACTTTTTGGGGCAATACACATTCGCACCGCAGGCTCATCCATCATATGGAAACTGGACCGTGCCCTGGCCAGTTAGCGATTCCTAACATGACAGGGCTTACGTAAGAAGGGGGTGGGGTGCACGCTCCTCTAAGCCCCCGACAAGGTTGTTTCGTAAATGATCAGCAGCTCAGCCAAGTACTGGGCTCTGCCTCTCGTTTCTCCAAAAATCTGTTAAGTACATGGTAAATACCAAATAAACACAAAGCTGGTGGAATTTCCGCCAGCTGGATGGAAGCTGGCAATGTCTGGATGATCCTGACTTCATGTACATAGTGGATAATGAGAAAACGGCCGTAATCTTAAAGGACTGCTGCTTCCCGAGCTTGTAACACTACTGCACTGGTTTGCAACGTTTTATTACTTTGCAACTAAATGAATGTGGCAAGAAAACTATGTAGCTTCTGCCGTAACTGCAATGTGTGCTCTGGGTAAAGTGGAGTAATTTAGACACGGATGTCATGACCATGAACGCCTTCTGTCTTTGCGGAAAAGGACTTCACATCTTGAGTAAATATGGGGTTCAGTCAAAAGTGAAAATACCCATTTTCCCAGCTGATCTAGGTTCTGCCTGAGGTCACACTCCGCAGGTGGCAACTGGTAGAGAGAGATTGTGGACACAAGCAGCAAAAATGAGTTCCGAAAAACGTCTGTGTTTTTCCTTAGAGATGGCTTAGGTCTAGTCACCTGGGCAAAAGCACAGAGTAATGCTGCCTGTTTAGGATACCTGCTAGATTGTTTTCCAGGCAAGAAGACCCAGAACAATGTCTCTCAGAACAAGCCGGGAGAACTCTGTCTTCCAGTGGGCCTAAGCTTAATATTCTCCCCTAGAAAGTGCAGAAAGACCTGACCTGGGACTGATCACCTGCAACCTCACTCTGGAGAGGTGGCAGTATGTGGATGGATATAAAGATCCCCTAAGGAAATGTAGGGGATCTTTATATCAATCAATTCAAAATTAAAACCACTGATATACTAAGTTTATGATACACTATTAAAAAAAAAAAAAATACGGATGCATGCCAGTGTCACGGTGCATGACCCGAGCATGCGCTGACTCTCCCCTCTCTGCTGCGGGACCTGACGCTACACATCTGCACAGCCACGGCAACGAGTCCCCCCGGCAGCGCATCGGTGATCAGGGTGATTACTTAAGCTGCCGGCTGGGAGCCACTCGTTGCCAGATCGTCTCTCTCTCGTTGCTTTTGTGTTTCACTGAGCGTTCCAGCACATCATCGGGGTTGTGACTTTGGATTCGGAACCTTGCCCGTGACTGACCCTGAGCTTGCCTGGACCCCGGGTTTGTGAGCGTGGAATAAAACTGTGTGTTTTAACCCACAACCCTGTGTTGCATTTAGATCCAGATATGACACCTGACAATTAGATACATTCAGCATGATGTCCCTAACCCTAACTAATCAATTCTTAAAGAAGCTAAGCTAAAAACAGTATGATAAGTTAGAATTACTACAGTTGTGTGATTGTAAGATAAGTAGATGGATCATTTATTTTGCATCAATGCGATCTGTTGCAGTGTTGTAGGGAGTGGCAGGAAGTATTATTGTGCTTTATATAATAATGCATAATCTTTATTGATCTTAGTTTGGCTACTTTGTTAGGAAACATTAATCAGTGTTATGCTAAATGGGATATCAACAAAAGATGACAATTTGAAAGTCCACATATTAGCGCCAGCGTCCCCTGCATAGCTGCCTTGCTTACTTAGAAAAGCACTTAGTCGTACTCACACAGCAGCTTAGCGCTGTAGTCTTTACGTATGTAGAGATGCATAAGGGACTCCCTGCAGTGCCAAGGACAAGAGCCGACGTGTCGGACAAGGACACTTCGCCCTGCAGCACTAAACAGACCAACTTAACGACAGAGGACATACCGGCGGAGATATTACAAGCTTCAAACAATGAGTTTGGGAAAGAATGACCGTATCGGAGCCATTCGGGCGCAGTGAGATGAGGATGAAGACTGCATTTGTGTGAGCTCGTACATGCCAATGATGAAATTGTTACAATGAGACCTTTGAAGCCCAGTGAAGGGTCTTACATTGAACACCGCATTCCCATCCATGGAAATAGCACCTCGAGGCAAATTCAAATGGCACTAAGAGCGAGACATTCATCTATTCATCCATCCATCCATCCATCCATCCATCTTTTTTTATTCCCTTTTTCCCAGGCCTAATCCAAACTGATTCGTTTTACTACGTCTTCAGGAAACAGGTGGGAACAGAGAGATCTGCAGTCAATTACAGGGCACACAGGAGCAAATCAGCATTCCCCATCCCCAGGAGAACACCCCCCCCTCCCTGCCCCCCCACCAAACACGCACAGGGGGAGCTCCAAAAAGGCCAAAGCTGTAATTAAAATCTATAACCTTTTTGATTCTAAAACCTAAAACCAGTGCACCACCGGGCCACAGCTGTCAGAATGAATTAATTATTAATGATATTAATGAATGAAAAGTGAGCAGCTGGACTGGAGTTCGGTTGTTATTTTGTAAGAAGTTAAGTCCTATTTAAATGACAGCCCTCATTCTTTATTGATACCGTAGTTAATTGTTAATGCTTTTCAGTTTGCTAACATTTGTTAACTTTAACAGCAACACACCCATTTTGACTATTAAAGAACTGGCCATTTTTTTCTGTGTTTTTTGTTTGTTCGTTTTTTTTACGAACAAAGCATGGCTAGTGTCTTTTTTAATACTTTTTAAACATCTCATAAGACATTGTTTTCATCAAAGATTAGATCTCTGTGTGCAACTGGACTTGTTAAGGTTTTTCTTCTAAACTAAATTCCTACTAACAAACTGAGGGCAGAGCCTCAAACTGTGAACTGTGAACTTAAAAAGTCTTCTGGAGAGGAGGCAAAACGTCTTTAAGGAAACCCTTACAAGTCCAGTTGCTTGGAAAAGCTAACTTTGGATAACTATGACCTGAAAAATAAACATCCACATCTTTTTCTATCTTAAAGTTATGTGGCACACATATTGTTGAAATAAACACAGTTACAATTCCTATACTTCCTGCACATTTTGGACTGTTTATTTTAATATCTGTAAGCCTGTTGTTTTGGATTTCTTTTAATGAGATGACTGCTGAATGGCACAGTTGTTATGCACCACACTGGTTGTCTTTTGAGACAACAGTTTTGTGACAGTTATGGTTGCTAGGCTCACTGTGGGTACAGTTCACATTTTTTATGATGTTCTTCTTACTGTAGTGGGGCGGGGGGTGGATAGGGGCGAAGGTGCATGATATTAATGGGGAGAGTATAGCGAGAGTGGAGTTATTTAAGTAAAAGGGAGTTTAATAGAAAAATAGGGGGGGGGAAGAGAGAAGGAAAAAGGAAATAATGAATTGTGGGGGGAGGATATTGCAACACACACACACACCCCGCCCCCCCACCAAACACGCACAGGGGGAGCTCCAAAAAGGCCAAAGCTGTAATTAAAATCTATAACCTTTTTGATTCTAAAACCTAAAACCAGTGCACCACCGGGCCACAGCTGTCAGAATGAATTAATTATTAATGATATTAATGAATGAAAAGTGAGCAGCTGGACTGGAGTTCGGTTGTTATTTTGTAAGAAGTTAAGTCCTATTTAAATGACAGCCCTCATTCTTTATTGATACCGTAGTTAATTGTTAATGCTTTTCAGTTTGCTAACATTTGTTAACTTTAACAGCAACACACCCATTTTAACTATTAAAGAACTGGCCATATTTTTCTGTGTTTTTTGTTTGTTCGTTTTTTTACGAACAAAGCATGGCTAGTGTCTTTTTTAATACTTTTTAAACATCTCATAAGACATTGTTTTCATCAAAAATTAGATCTCTGTGTGCAACTGGACTTGTTAAGGTTTTTCTTCTAAATTAAATTCCTACTAACAAACTAAGGGCAGAGCCTCAGCCTGTGAACTGTGAACTTAAAAAGTCTTCTGGAGAGGAGGCAAAACGTCTTTAAGGAAACCCTTACAAGTCCAGTTGCTTGGAAAAGCTAACTTTGGATAACTATGACCTGAAAAATAAACATCCACATCTTTTTCTATCTTAAAGTTATGTGGCACACATATTGTTGAAATAAACACAGTTACAATTCCTATACTTCCTGCACATTTTGGACTGTTTATTTTAATATCTGTAAGCCTGTTGTTTTGGATTTCTTTTAATGAAATTACTGCTGAATGGCACAGTTGTTATGCACCACACTGGTTGTCTTTTGAGACAACCAGTTTTGTGACAGTAATGGTTGCAAGGCTCACTGTGGGTACAGTGCACATTTTGTATGAAGTTCTTCTTACTGTAGTCTGGACAGTTATTGTGTTCATGATAAAAACAGTGAAAGTTCTAAAAGAAGGGCTGTAATAGAATGGCAGTTCACAAAGGGAGAATGGGCAAAATTATTCATTACCCAGCACACATAAAGACACGTTGCAGCAACTGTGTCAACAAAGAAAGAAAGTGAACAGAAGGAAAGTTGTGCAGTGTGCACTGTTGTTGTAAAAAAGAAAAAAAAATATTATAGGGAGAAAAGGCAAAAGATGGGAAGAGTGGAAGGAAAAGAAAAAAAAGACAAAAAGCATGGCAGACGCATTTATCATTAATACATACTTTTGGACTGTCAGTGGTGTGTGTGTGTGTGTGTGTGTGTGTGTGTGCAGGTACATGAGCTTTGGTACTGCCAGCCTTGAGCAGACACCTGGGTGCGATCAGTCTTCCTCTCTGTCTAACTTTGATAGACAGCTCAGAGGACGAGGGAAACATCATTTCTGCCTAGCAACTACCAGTACTTGTTTGTGGAAATATGCTCGTATAGATTTGTGATATTTTTTTTGCCTTGTTTTTTTTCACATTATTGTGACAACCTGCTATGATGGTTTACAATTGTGTCTCCCGCAATTAGGAGCGTTTCATAAGTTGTTTTATTAGCATACATGAAGGTATAATCCGTGTAACATAAAATTCCATATTCCGTGTTGACCTCAGGTGAAGTTAGGCAGTTAAATTCTATTATTTTGATATGTTATCATAGTCTCAACACTTTAGATGCTCAGTTAGTGCAATACAATAAAACATTAGAAAAAAAAAGTAGACACATGCACAGCAGGCTGCCTTTAAGTCTGAAATACTCGACTCCTCAGGGATCTAAATGGAAGTGGAGAAATGCCTCCGCATTCTGCATGTGGGTTCGAAACATGACACCTCCAGTGTCTAGTTATGAGTTTTGGAGCTGAACGTCTGCTGGTGCCTATCTCCAGCCATCCATCCATCCATCCATCCATCCATTATCCTACCCGCTTAATACCCTGTGGTGTCGCAGGGGGTCTGCTGGTGCCTATCTCCAGCTACCTTAGGGCAAACATCACACCAAAAAATATTTAAACAAAAACAGTGCCTTGATAAGCAAACAGTCTTTTGATGAATTTTTAAAGGGTTACAGCAGGGCTACATTATATTAGAGTGTGTGTGTGTGCGAGAGAGGAAAAAGATATCACAACCACTAACATTTTTAGGATGCAACTTCCCTTTATTTTATCGGTAAACGCAGAAGACGGTGTGTGGCCGTTTGGGGAAATACGTCTGGCCTTGTAACAAAGCAGACATGACCATTTACACCAGTGGATGCAATCTAACTGAATGGAAATAAAAACCAAAAACCAAAAACAAACAAACAACCAAATCAAAACAAGTGCAGTTGAGGCTATCGCTTTTTAGTTGTCTGGCGAAACACTCATTCAGCTGTCTAGACTGCGCATGCTTTAATCCCAGTGATCCCCCCCCACCACACCAACCAGCCTGTTCATCCTTTCGTCCTGTCCACCTGCCATCATTGTGCGCGTGTCTACGTGCATGCTTCTGTGCCCTAATCCCGCCTGTTCACTATGTTCTCCGGCACACTAACCTTGTCCTGGTCTAATCCAGATGGAAATCTGTAAGGGCTATGGCGGTCTCCCTTCTCAACTTCTATTTTTTAATGCCATAATGTGGGCCAATTTTCAAATATAAAAAAAATCAGCAATTGGATGTGCAGGAACACTAGCTTCGATATCGGCTTGTCAGCCTGGGGCCCAGCAGGCCACCGCAGTGGCCGCGGCTAACGCGCGTGCAGAGGTGTGCCGCCTTTGTGGAGCCAGATGGTGCCACAGAACGGCTATTAATGTCCTCTGCGGGAGGAGGAAGAGAGAGCAGAAGCCACAAATAAAAAAAAATAAAAAAAATAAAGATGAAAGAAGTAAATGAGACTGGTGATGTTGAAGTTGCCTGTGACATGTGACCATATTGATCTAGCCAGGTCTGCTCTGCAGTGGTGAGTCATCTCCACGGTGACAAGGCCGCGATCCGAAGAGGAACGGATGAGGCAGACCCATCCCAGGGTATGAAGGTTACGGTGGTAATAGCACTGTGACACGAGGCCTGCCTCTCTTCCGGGCTGGCTGTGAGGGCACTTAATTCGCCGCGGTCCAAGAGAAGACCTAATGTTTTCACGTCTTCTTCGACACAGCCGGATGTAAGAAAATGGCGAAGGGTTGTAAAGAAACAGATCTTCTTCAGGCACTTCTCTCTGCCTTTATGGGTGCTTAGATATAGTCATTTTTGGCACCCCCCTCCCCAAACCCTGTGCACCTTTCATGCAGACCCACAGACGACACGTGAAACCATCACCTTCATTCTTCCTTCTTTCCCTCTGTGACCCGTCGAAGGTTTCATTTCAACCTTGTCTTTTTTCGGTCGTTTTCGGGGAATTTCGAAGTTCTTCTAGGTGCAACTAAAAGTGTGCAAAGACTAGCAATGAGGCGGAAATAAAGAAACATGGCACATCCAGTAATTGTGCTGAATCAACAGCCAGTGTTTTTTGCATTCAGCTGCCGAGGAACCTTATCGCACGCGCTAAAATATCGGATATTCGCCGAAGCGCGACAGCGGGCCATTGTGACGGCTGAGACGTGAAGAAGAAAGGCTGTTTAGAGTGCACCGCCATTGTGCCGACTAAATTTCTATAAATGATGTGTAGGTGAAAAAGAAGCTTGAAGTCATTTCAGGTTACCACAAACACAGACTGTTGGAATTCTCACAAAATAAAAACGTAGTCACTCGGTAAAAAACTATTGAGTTAGTGAATTTGTAATTAAATTATTTAAAGTGGGCTTTATTTAAAAAAACTGTATTGTAGTTTCTGACTATAAGCCACTATTTTTTCCACATGCTCGGAAAATTGCGGCTAATATATAGATTCTTACAGAATAAAAACCATCACGGCACCGATGCAATTTACCACTAATTAATTCAAACAAAGTTTTAAGACACCAGTGTAATTGAGAGCCGACGAGGAAAGTGTGTGAGGTGAGGTATTGTGAGGCTGGTCAATTCTGAAACTAAAGAAGACTTCAGCGGTTTTAGTGCACAGGAGTAAGAGGAAGGCGGCGGGCAATCAATGACTCTTCTGTTAGGCTCCTATATATTTTATTTTTTTAGCAGCCTTGTTTTTACAGCCCTGTTTTACTGCCGTGTCCCACTGTTCTTTAAAACAAAAACAACAAAACATTAAATTCAAGTGAGCTTAATAGTTTGGAAACTATTGTGCTTGGTCTGCAAAAGTAGATAAAATACTACCCTCTACGACATGCAAGACACCTCAAGGTTTTTTCCTTGCCTGCTAACCCGTAACCGACCCAGTCTGTTCCTGACCTATGCTCTCTGCCTGCTTTTCTGGATAACCTGCTCACTTTCTGCCCCTGACACCAAGCCTTTGAAATGTTTTTCGCTGCCGACTCTGCCTGTCTGGACCTTTTCCGCCTCGCTGGTTCCTTGATTAACCCGACCTGCTTCTGTCCCGGACAACGAGTCTGCCTTTCCCTGCCTGTGAGCTCCAAAAAGAGTTTCGACTTGATTGATTGTGCTGCGTTTGGGTCCTTGACATGTACCCTGACACATGTATTTTAAAAAGTTTCTTTCTACTAGTGTTGTGCTGCTAAATGTTCTTTTACTTTTCATTTCCGTTTTGTGATTTTTGTGGTTACGCGGTCGACTTTGGTTACCATTGGATACGATGATCTGGTGTTGTAGTATCATCAAGTCAGCCTTTTCGATACTTCTGTTTGCAGGTACAGGACAAGGCAAAGCACCTGTGCGCTTTATGGTGCGGTCTTGGTGTGCATGGTGGAATACCTAGCAAAGTCTGTCGAACTTGAATATGATCTTAATAAACAGAAATGTTAAAAACCAGAGTAATCAAACACAGATCAATATTCAAAAGGTCAGACTGACAAAAGGAGCAATAGAGGGGAAGAAAATGAAAAAGAGCAAGGAGGCTGGGAGGGATGAGTTGTTTGCGAGTGGCCTATGGAGAGGTCAGCCTTTGCCGATAGACGCTCGTTAATCTGTCACTACTCTCATCGGGCTCTGGGCATCACCGCACCGGCGCCGAGCTCGCCTGTGTGTGTGTGTGTGTGTGTGTGTTTGTGTGAGTGTGTATGTTCATGTGTGGAGGCAGTAAGTCTGATTGGAATTCTGGTCACTGGCTAGGGAAAAGCTGAGTCACCATGGTGACCTGAAGCCCGAGGAGGAGAGAAAGAGAGAAGAAATAAAAAAGGGGTGTACGGTATGGGGGTGGCGGGGGTGGGGGGCTGCAAAGTGATAACACCCCTAGAGAATGCCAGGGCAA
Source organism: Tetraodon nigroviridis (assembly GCA_000180735.1). Lineage (NCBI taxonomy): Eukaryota > Metazoa > Chordata > Actinopteri > Tetraodontiformes > Tetraodontidae > Tetraodon > Tetraodon nigroviridis. The sequence goes on along the minus strand of CAAE01007105.1, from coordinate 13,957 downwards.
ACACAGGGGTCAGAGTAATGAAATAATGTCCCTGCTGTTTTGGGCTCTGTGCAAATGCGAAGGTGCCTCATAATGAGCACCAGTCGGGTTCATACCCTGGTCGCGTCACCCCCCCACCCCTTTTCTTTAATCACCAGCTTATTCCTAATAGATTTACTTTCCACTAAACTCCTCTTTCCGCAAGCAGGTCCCTAAACGTTGCCCGGGCTGCCAGCTCAGGAGTCGGGGGATTTCATGCACAACGGCAATCGGTTCCTTCTGGCGGAGCGATTAGCGGTGAGAAATTGAAACTGATAATTAGCTATGTGCGTTTTCCCTGGGTCAATAGCAGATGTCAATAAAACACACTGCGTGTGTCAATATGCACGCGTCTGTGATAACATTAATTCAAAGTTCTAGGAAACACTTCTTTCTGATCAGTGTGTGTTCTTACTTTTTTTTCCCTTTTTGGCGTGATATGGCTTTAAACATTTAAGACACATCCGTCTGTTTATCTGATTTAGGCAACAGAGTGTAATAACTGTTCATACAGAAACTCTTGGATTTAGTCGGCTTTACACCTGCGAGCAGCGCAAAGCTAGCCTGGCAGCAGCAGAATCGTCACGCAACGATCACCTTTACCTTCTTCCGACAAGTATCAAAGGGCCTATTATTGCAGTGCGGACAAAGCAATTTGCTATAAAGAAAATAAATAAATAAATACAAAGTGTTTTGCTCATAAATTACTATTTCACCTCAAAAACGTTTAATGTTGCCCAACGCGCAGTTCACAAAGCTTGTCCCGCAAACAGGTTTTTCTCCCAACCGTCTAACAGGACCAAGTGGAAGGAAAATTCATGCACCCTGTGATTACGTCTCTAAACTTTTAAGCACATTGCACCCCCCAGTCTCTTTTTTCATATGAAGTGTTTTAATGAAGCGCCGACCTGTTTCATGGAGCATGCCACTAGCAGTGTGAATTGAGAGTGAGGGACTTGAACGAGCGATGATGTTCATTGAGAAGCAGTAATGAAGTCAAAACAGATTTAACTGTACTGGCAAAAGATGCACATCTAGTGGATAAAACCATTGCAAATACTTTTTTGCTATAAGGTAAATAAATGCTAAAACCGACAAAACATGGCACCACAGGTCAAAGAACAGACCTAACCTTTCACTAAGAAGAAAAGCAAACGTGTGAAAGTTGGTCTCTGAGGGAGTCAGACACCCCCGAGATGGAAGCGGAAGCAGAAATAAAGCCACTGACTGGTTTAGTGAAACAATGAAGGAATAAAAACCTACTGTATAGAGGACAGGAGACTAATGGGAGTTGATGGCGATCAATTACCGAATTACACACTACACTAATCATCAGACTATGAAAAGTCTGTTCTGCTTTGTTAGCATGTGTGTCAGAAAAAGAGAGAGATGGGGAAAGAGAGAGAGAGAGAGAGAGAGACAGCTGTAAAATAGGTGCAATGTCAATGCAAACTTCTGATATAAGACAAGCAGACATTTACAGTGTAACATATGCACACCCCCACACAAAATATTCTGTGTGTGTCTGTTGCATTTGCAGTGCTGCTAAATTACACAAATAGACCTTTCAATGCTAAAATGTAAAAGTGGGATTTAAAATTGGGACTTCCCAATACTCATCAACACACATGGTGTTTCCGTGTTTCTGTTCTGAAATGGCACGTCTCATCCACTCTGGTGCATGTTCGTGAGCCTGAAGGGAATTGGTTTAAGTAATTTGTTTGTAGGCGTAATATAGATACACTGAATCAACCGTTGTCTAGGTGGCGCTTTGAGTACTGTATCTTAGTTTCTTGAAGGTGACCAGTGAATAAGTGATAGAGTGTGTCTCTGCCTCAGTCCATCGAGACTACACCTCCCTTCCTCCTTTCTGTTCTTCAGAAGCACAACTATGGTCGTGGACATCAGCTGCTTCATACTGGCGTTAGCAGGTAGAGTGAGACCAACGTGCTCATTAGTCAGCAGGTGTCTGGGGCTAGGGCTGTTCTCATCCAGGGTCAGCCAAGAGGTCAGCTTCTGGAGTAGAATGTTTTCAATCTTCCAAACAGTGGAGCTGCTTTGCAAAATAAGCATAAAACTGGACAGAATCATTTTAAACACTGTTGTTAGAGTGTTTGGTTTAGCATTTTGAAAAACCCTAGTAAGTAATATTTTCAATACAGCTAGATTACTGTGGCAGCCCTTTAGAGAACAAATTTTAATGCATTTACTTTCTTCTTCAAAAGAAATCGCATTTCAAGTGCTTTTCGCTCCAGGGACCATTGTGCTTAACGCCGGCCTGGATGATTCCTTTCCTGCAGCAAATCAAATATTAACATAATTGGATGTAAAATGGAGGACACAGAGAATGTTTAATGTACACTTATGCTATGTTTACAATGCAAACCAATGCCACTTTCTGTGTAGACTGCATCCATCTAATAATCCAAAACATTAAGACATTGTAAAATTAAGATGTCTACCACAGTCCACGAAAGACATAGACTATTACATAGACTATTACAGGATTTCTAAGGCCATAAATGACTCACTAATACACTTTGCTTTGTGCTGATAATTTTGGCTGTGGTCAGATGTTGGTCCAAGCTGCTTGTTCCCGGCCTCGGTGGGGCCGAACTAATGCTAATCCCATCTTTAGACAGATGCGGTTAGCGCAGATAAAAACATACATATGAATGTAACGTGTGGCCGCGGTAAAAAGGCGGTTTGCCTTTTCTTTCTCATTAAGGACGATGGGGGCTGTTAGAATGGAATATATACTTAGCTGAAAATGTTTATATGCATCTCTGAAAGAAAATGCCTGTAGTGTAGGGACTAGTTTAACCACAGACTGTTAACTCCTGCCTTAAAATAACTTTAACAAACAGTGGATTATTTTCCCAGCATGTGAGCTATTTATT
>CAAE01007105.1:0-10381 GCA_000180735.1 Tetraodon nigroviridis | reverse complement strand
ATACCTCAGAGAACTGGGTAACTCCTAAAATCTCTCTAATTTGAGTCAAACTATTGTGCTAGGTCTTGAAACCCAGTGCTCTATAGCTGCGACCCTGCCAAGTTTTCTGTACTCCTAAGCAAAAATGGCTTTTTTACCGAATAAAATGGGAAATTGCAAATAAAATGGGAACCAGGAAAGGTTGTCTACCGGGGTAGCGCATAAAAATCCCAGTTAGATTGTGATTTCACATTCACATTACCCTACCGATAGACTAATGAATAGTGCAGCGACTATAAAAGTTGTAGAAGAGATTTTAGGCCTGTTTCTTCCAGGCCTGTGGTGAGTTTCTTGAGATTGACCTTGTGTGAGCCAGTGGTCAGTGCTAACAATTTCAAGTTGATTTCAGCATATAACTATAAAGATAATAGTTTAATTGAAATGAACAAAAACGTCTTTTTTAAAACTTTCCGATGTCACTTTTATTCCGAGACACGCTAAAGAAGCCATTGCTACTACAAACAGCCACATTTTAATCAAGCACCCTTATCATCATACGGCACAGGCTCCATTGATTTTGCCAAACCGGATAACAAGCGGCCGTTTTAAAAGATTAGAAGACATAAAAATTATGGTTCAGCTGAAAAACTATGAACTATCAGAGAACTCTGAGTCATTCTCCTTTCACCCTTTTCCTATTCCTTTTCCTTGCATTCGCATCTCTGACACCGTTGAATAACCACCACCACTGAATGCAGTGTCGTGTGCGTCAAATATGTGTTTGGAAGATGTGAGAAAAAGTGAGGGAGGGAGAAGCCGATTTTGCATATTTGTGGCTGCAAATTTGCGGGTGTGCTTTAAAATGTGTGTGGATAAGAAGTGCACCACCGCACTACTTTCCTATTGCTAGCTGGCATTGGAAAGCGCTGTGCCGACTTTAATTAGTATATATTAAAGCCAAAATTTTACCTAGATTTGGCTTTTTCAGGCTTCCACTACCACATCCTCTGCTTTCAGGACCAAAAAAGAAAAAAAAACATAATGGCTGGGAGTCATTGCCATTACTGGCATACTAATGCAATGACTCCCAGTTGACATTAGCATGCCAATGGTCAAAAAAAAGGGCTATATCTTCAAGCTCTACACTGTAACGGATCAGAACTGATGAAGCCTTTTGGATAGAAGGCGAAACATTTTCCAAAAAGAAAATTGAAACGTCCAGATGAACACAGAATCTTTTCTCGGATCTCTCTACGGTATGTCAAGTAGCCCCTTTAAACCCAGGAAGGTCCAGCACTAATAAACACAGTCATTATTGTGAACTGGTGCAACCACACGGTCAACACCGAGGGGCAGGCTCTTCAGAATCGTTTGGTAGAACCACAATCAAGAAATGATATATTGACCGTTTTGGTGGTAGAAGGTGGTGGTGGTTGGGAAAACACACCCAAAAACAGAACAATCATGACATGAGGTTGTTTGCACGGTCTGCCGAAGAACTTTCGCATCAAGGATCCCAGTTTGAGCACACCAGCATCTCTGAGTTCGCACCGAACTGACCTCAGTGAACACCAGCAAGCCCAGCAAGCCCAGCAAGCTCTGACAAAGCAAAGTAAAACGCCAAAAATAACTGCAAACAGATTATTATTGTCCAGGATTATTCCTTCGCTAAGTGTGTATACACACTAAACAAAGGCTATATGTCACCTTCCACCATTTGACAAATTAAATTAAGAATAATGGGTGTGAATTAATTCTGATTAGGCTAAATGGAGCCACAGTGGCCCTCTGATTAATCTGATTACACTTTTAATCTTCTGACAGCACTTGCAAACAAGCCTGCAAGCTAAAGGTCATATACATATTTAGTCTCCTTGGCAAGGCTGTACCTGACAACATGAATCACAAAGTACAACCGATTTCTTTTTTTAACAAGATTTATTTTAGTCTTAAGGGCTAAGGTAAATACAAAACTGACAATATATTATCTTTATCAAGAAGTGACTTCCAGACCTTTATTTTCACCTGTTTTTTTTTTTTTCCTTCCCAGAATCTTTTTGGTCAATCAAGAGAAAAAGAAACAACCAGCAAATTGGGGATTGAGGTCTAATTACGAGGCTTGGATTTCCAGTCCAGCTATCGTTAGCCTTGTTAGCGACTGCCGAAGAGGCTTTGGCATGAGTAGAGGAATGTTGTCTTCCAAATTGCGTCATTATTACAGCATTTAATGAAGCCGGCATTTGGCCCATGTCAGAGTTGTCTGGTCTGCTTTTTTTTTTTTTTTTTTTTTGTAAGGAGCAGTGAAAGTAACAGAAAATGATCGTAACTTCATGTTTTTCCAAACAGAAAACTCAATGTGTGTTTTTCCCTGCAATATTGAACACACCCAGCACCTGCAACCCTCTTTAATAGTGCACATTAAAATAAGGCACACGGAAAAGTAAAAGAAAAATGACAAGGCAGATCACAAAAATGGTACAGGCGGCAAAGTGACAGGGAAATAAAACAAAGTGGGAAAAAAATGAGATGGTGCAACTGAGCGGAGTGAACATTTGAAAGAAATAGACTTGGGCACCCATCCATCTATCATGCAGCTATGCCTCTACCAGACACGGGCAATAGATAATACATGAGGAGCGATAGAAGGAGAGTACACACTCCTCTTCCATCTATCTCCACTCGCTATCTGGGTTCACTTGTCAAGTCTGCTCTGTCAAGCTCAGCCTGAGACAATTGCAAAAGGGGAAAGGGGGGAAAGGGGTGCAGTTACTCACAAACACATGAGCGTCAACACATAGTTTGACATGCACACACACACACACACCAGAGCGGCTGTTTAAGTAAAGAAAGAAGATGCGGCGCCAGCCAGTGTGATATATCAGGGGTGTGTGCAGGAGATAAACACCTGCTCTGGTCAGGTACTAACACACGGTGGTAAAAGCATCATGACGTCTATATAAGTGGCTGGAAAATTTGCTGTCACAGTGGGGACCACAAAAAGTATTTAGCTTGCATGAACGCCTGCATTAGTGGGGTCGGAATACAACAGCAGCAGCTTGAAAAAGTTAAAAATGCTTGACGCAGTTCAGCTGTATTTGTCACAGGGAAGGGGGAAGAGGGCAACAAAATATTTCCCCACCGTTGATGGGATTGTTTAAATTTCCTCCCAGTCCAAACGTGTCAGCTGGTGGGTTATCTTTCATGTGCCTTATTTGGGCCAGAAGGTGCAATTCTGTGGAAATTCTGAGCAGAAATTTCAAATTGCTTCACACTCAAGAGGTGTAATAACTTTGTTTACTGACTCCAGGAGAAGCTGCGAGCAGACAAAGAGTTGACTTTTGTTTTCTTTGGCAATGTGTCGCAGGTCCCATTTCAGTGACCTCGGATGATCACAGGAAGTTCTTTTTTTTTCTCCAAAAAGTCACTTTCTCATTTACTCTGTCAGCAGGTACTTATGGAAGATTGCTAGACCTCCATACTCCATACAAATAATAAAAGAAAAAAAAACAGGTCTAGCTACGAGACGAGATAGAAGGGGCCATGTGGGTTCATAAAACCAACTCGACATCTGCTTCAAACCTTTCTGTTATCTGAAGGACATGAAAAACATAAAGCCATGCAGGAGGACACCGACATTTTCTAAAAGGTTTTTAATGTCAAAAACCTCACGTTGGAATGATGTTAATCCCAGGAAGTTCCTGCTCACACATACCATACGTATATTTGTAAGTATGGGATTAAGCGTGCGGTTTAGCAATTGATAATTCTAAGTAGAACGGTGTTGATTGAAATTACAAATTTTTGGGGTTTTTTTTCATCCCATGGCAGCCAGGGGTCAGGGTTATTGTTTTTTCTTACGAATGTTATTGTCATTTTATAGCCGAGATCCGCGAATGTTTTTGTGCAGCTAGATGCTTACAGGCTTTTGGAGAGTTTATCCTTTACCCTGTTTTACAAACCACCACTGATTTTTCTGCCGCCGAGTCCGTCTGCGCGCCCCTGACCGAGTCGAAGCCTCAGCCGAGTTTTAAAAAGCAGAAAGACGACAAACGTGACAGTTGGGGCCGATCTTGCTGAAGTTATATCTGTTTTTCAGCATCATATCTACATAAATGGCTGCATATTTTTAACAGCTACACATCCAGGCCACCTTCTTATCCCCGTAAACACAGATGAAGAAGGAAGAAAGAGGACGATTCAAAAAATAAAGATCAGTGGGCGCGAAAAAACGCAAGTTCTAAAACCATCATACCGTTCTGAGACTTGCTGGAGTGAAGCCGAACAGCATACTGGCGCCCCGGCAACCCTGACTCCACGCTGCTCTGCAGTTAGCATCCTCTCCCCCTCTGTCTCTATCCATCTGCCCCCATCTCTTTCTCCCCCTCACCTCTCCCTTCCTCTCTTTCAGCATCATCTCTCACCCGCTCCTCCCCGGTGAGGTGGGATTATGCCAATAAACCAGAATCTGCTGCACACACACACACACACACACAAACACTGTGCGCCTCCACGCTAGCACGTCGGACATTTAAACCCCCGCTGTAGCGGGCAGCATGTGGATGTGTGCAGGAGCATGAATGACATATTTTGGATGTCCAAAGTGGCTGTCTTGGTGCTCTGGGCCTCGCTGGCAGGGAAGGTGGGGGGTGACGAAATTACTTCCATCTTTGTTACTCGATCTACTGTCCAATCCTTTCCTCCCTTCATCGCTCAGAGCACCTTTTCTCCCGGCCCGATCATTCCTCACCGCCGCAACCCCTTTCTCCGCTGATCAATGCATTTCTTTATCTCCTCCTGCTTGTTTCCCTCAGCACATAAACAGGATTTGTTCCTAATTGATGCTTCTTGTTTAATAAAGGTCAGCCCCCACCACCACCACCCACCAACACCACCGATAACCTTTTACGTTCTAGCTTTCTGCTCTTTTCACTACCTTCAACCTTCCACCCTGCTCCTCCTTTCTTTTTAGCCATTCTTTTTCTGCTTCATGTCCTGCCCTGTATGTAATAACGGCCTTCTGTTATCTCCTGGAAATACTACAGCTGTTGCCTTGCGAGGCGTTGGCGCGTGAACAGATGCTTTCGCTCTAGCCTGGACTCGCAGGAACCCCGTGGCTTTGACCCTGTAACAGAGGTGAAACACTGAAATTTACTCAGCTTTTGTTTCTAAAATCTACAGTTTCACACATCAGTCAGGCAGAATCGGCGCTACTCCGGAAACCACGTTCACCATCCGAAACTGATTTTCACAGAGTGAGGGAGGCCTTTTTGGACAGTCGAAACGGACTTTAGTGTCCTAGACATTTCAAACTGTGCGCACACTCTTCCTTTGCAGATCGGAGCATTTTTGCCACTTTGAAAACTATTTCAGAAGTGCTAAAGTCTTCTCTTCGTGTGTGAGCGTTTGAGAAGATTCTCCCCAAGGGTTGAGCCACTTGTTTCATAAAGGCTCCTCCGGTTGTCATGGGAAGGCGAGAGAGTGGGGTGGGAGGGGTCACAGATAATTAGCCGCTGTGAGGGTCAACAACTGGGCCCCTGGACTGGATGACACCTTTTACATTTATCACATAAGAATGGGGGTGGCGTGCACTAAAGCGTGTTAAAACGGGGGCACTTCAGGGTTCTTGCATTAACAAATTAACTCAGACACTTAAGGATCTGAACTGAGGTCCTCGCGTGCACATACTTTCCCCCTTTAGCTGTTTCCCAAGTGGAGCATCAGCATTTGGCCTCCCATGACAGGCGCAACCATCGTTAAAACTGTGTTGCAGTTGCAGTTCACTTTACATCCTTCGAAAGCAGTTTTACACACCACAAAGACATTGGCAAAGAAATGCTTGGCATGATGTTTCTTTCTGAACTCATCTGGGTTTACACAATATTGGACACGTTCTAGTTCAAGACTTTTGTTTTAAGGCGATATCATACAGTCAAAATACCAATGGGCCTTGTTTTGAACAATGATTAGGAGTAATAACGTTTGGAAAATTGAAGTCTAATGATCATTGTAGAGCGTTGCCTTAAAAGCTGCTGATACCGTGTGCTCAAGAATGCCTTTTGGCCTTGAACAAATCCAAAAACTGCAAATGAATGCATCGCCAAAATAAACATACGGATTCTGTTATTCCTTTTCCAAGAATCCTTGGAGGAACTAGTGAAAACTGGTGGGTTGCCACTGTTTTCTATCCATCCATCCATACATTATCCTACCCGCTTTATACACTGTGGTGTCGCGGGGGTCTCCTGGTGCCTATCTCCAGCTCTCTTAGGGCTGGGCTCTTATATATAAATATATCATTCTCTGGCTAATGTACCTGACTGCTAATAGAACATGTCATGAAAACGGTGCTAGATAATGGCGAGGTACTCGTGGGTCAGAAGAGGGGACTGTTAAGAATGGAAAGACACTGTGAAAAAGCACTTAGCACTACTGTTAGTTAAAAAGGACCACCCTGTGGTCATCACTCTTAAGTCATCACCTTTTTTCAGAGGCATTGTGTTAATTGCTCTTTTAAATAAACAAACACACACACACACATATATCTGTGGCTTTATTCATATTACTCTTTTGCCCCAGTCTCAGTGAAATCCGAGTGTTTCCAAAAAAAAAAAAAAAAAGGTGCAGGTAAACCAAAGCTAATGAGCTAGTCCAACAAACGCTTGGCTCCACTGCAGTAACGCGTATTACAGCGATCCGCTGGAGTGGCTACTGGCTGCAGCACAGTCAGAGGATTGGACACTCGGCCTCCAGCGTGCAATTGTCAGAGCTTTCCTTAATGGATCAACTCAACACCTGCTTTCTGTTCTTTGTCCACCTCCCAACATCTTAATGCCCCCCAGACACACACACACACACACACACACACACTCCCTCCCTCAATCTGCCGCACTCCTATTTCATCCCATTACCCTCTACTGTTCCTTTCCCATTTCCCCGTATTTTCACAGCAGTTCAGCCCCCCAAAAACACGACCACATCATCCTTGTCATTACTTTCCTATATATCCTCTCAGTTTTTAAGTCTTACTGGGGTAAGACAAACACACACACACACGCACACGCACGCCACTTTAACCTATACTCCCTGCCAGCTGTTCTTTTTCTACATTGACCAATTCCTTCTTTTCAACTCATCTGTCTTTCCAAGAATCATCCTGCTTATCCACATCCTTCATCTCGGCTGCTATCTCACACCATCTCCTCCCCACTTCTTCCACCTCCACGCATGTTCAAGAGCCCACCTCCCACTTCTTCACCACCGCTATCCATCCTCGCATCTTCCTCTCATTCGCCTCTGGCTTTAATCTAGATGGAAGGGGGACAGGGGGGACGCCTCCACCACTGCCTCCGAATCGTATGGAAAAGAAAAAGAACAGTGCCATTATCTCTCCATCTGTTTGGTTTGTGTGTTTGTATGTGTGTGTGTGTAATCATCCATATTTACAAAGCAACCACTCCAAAAACAGGGAAGACAATCAGCATCAAAACAAGCAGGAAAAGAGTGAATTCAAGAGCAGATGCTTAAGATAGATTATAAAGGGAAAAGGAAAAAAAAAAAACCCACTGTGCCATACCTGCGCACTCCCTTCCTGATGGCTGTAGAGGTGATCCCTCCGCGTAATCAGGTGAACCACTCCACTCCGCAAACGACACGTTAACCAACACTGCCTCCACGCCAGAGAAATAATTTCCAGCCAAACGAAAAATAAAATCCAGTTTTCTTTGGTCTTGAGTCGCCGCGCTGCAGGGAGGAAAAAACGCGAGCGAGAGGGGTGGTGGTGGTGGGGGGGGAGGTTGAGGGTGGGGTGGGGGTGTTGTGAGATGTTTCAATTGAGGTCCAGGAGCCGGGTTCGGGCAGCGATCTGATGTCCGTGACTGACGCTCCTGGGCGCAGCTGCGAGCGCGGAAAAATGGGGGAAAAAAGCGCCGTTAAAGAGGCGCGCCGCTGCGTTGCGCACCCGATCGGCGGCCGGGCGAGCGCCCCTCGGAAAAGGTCATTTTGGAGGAAATGTATCAAACTGTCAGGGGTTAATGTCCGGTGGGGTTAGGGTTTAGTTAAAAAGCCAGGGGTGGCGGGGGGGGGAAGCCGGAGGGAGGCGGCGGCGAAGAAACGTCGCAGATCCGGAGTCGGGCACGGTCGTTAGTTTGAGGTGGGCCAGTCAAGCTCCCCTAGAGCTCTTTGCTTCGCTGTTCAGTCATTCCTGCACACATCAACACATTTAAGTCGTTCAAAGATTCGGTCAGGGGTTCACTTGCAGAATAATTCTGTCCGACGGTCGCTCGGCAGGTGAATTAGACGCCCCCGATGTTAAAAGACCGACATTAGAATTACTCTTATAATAAAAGAATCGGTGAGTGGCAGAGCCGAGAGAGCTTGGGTAAACGACTCTACCCCGCTCCCAGCCGCTGAAGTGACTTTGCGTTGACCTCTCTCCTCTTTTCGCGTCCTCCTCCACGGCAGAAAAGCCGGACAGCCGCGCGGACGGCGCCTTAGACCCGTTCCAGATCGGTGGAAGGGCGAGCTTCACGCAGAGAGAAAAGCCGACAGCTTCCACCTGGCTGAGGCAGCCTCACGCCGCATTTAACGTCTTCTCCTTCTTCGGGAAAAGCTTTCTGAATGCGCCACGGCGCGCGTCTCCGCTGCCTCCGGCGGATACTTTCACACAGCGCAGGGTTCGTCCCGGGAGGCGATCTACGCCTACGATCTCCTCTCCTGTCTGCCTGCTCCTCTGCGCACCCGCGTCGCTCTCTGGCAGCTGACAAGCGTCTCCTCCGTGATTTCAACCAGCTAGGAACGGATGCGCGGACGTCCCGATGACCGTGCGTGATGCAACTGCCGGGGCGTTTGCCCGCTGAGCAACCTGATATAGTTTGGATCTGTCCGATCGCACCACACGGGGGGGGGGGGGAGATTGGGGTTTTTTTTTTAAAAAAGAAAACATATTTTTTTGGCTCCTCAGAATTCCATGGACATCATTATTATTAATTATCAGTTATTATTTTAGTTTGCTTTTTTTTTTGGCGAAAACACGGTTTCCTGTTGTGGTTTTTACTAGACACAATTAATGCCAAAGTAAATAGTAATAGCTGTTATTATTATTATTAAAAAAAAAAAAAAAAGATGTTGGTGTAAATTGCACAGAACACAGTCGTGATTTCACAGAATTTTACGATTATTTTTTTTTTTGTCCTAATATGTCCCCCCCCGGGGACTAATAGGGTTTTTCGAATTTGAAATAATAGGTTTGTGCCATCAGAGACTGGTTTTAAAATGTGACTGTACAACATTAGTGAGAGGGGTTGCATTAATGCCCAGAATGGTAAAAAGAGCGAGAAAAACTAAGGAAGGCAGAAGGCAAGCGTAATATCAAAAAGGCTAGCTATCAGATTGGGGCTAGGAAAACGAAAGTTCTGACTCTGTGTCATGTTCTTTAAGCTAAATTGAAATGGAAAACCCCCCTGGGCTGTCCGGATGAAAGGTCAAATAAATGAATGTGTTTGTGTGAAAGACATGGACAGAGGGGGCGAGAGACAAATGTGAGGTGTGGAGGTCCGAGACGGTTATTTTGGGAACCATGTTTGAAAGTCACTTACAGTGGCATTCGCAGGCGTGGTGAGAGTTTTATTCTTTTAAGCCCTCCAGCTAAAAACATAAAATAAAACAAAACGAGTCCGTTTCTGCCGTTGAGGTTGCCATCTTAGTTTTAAATCCACCTTGATGGGGAAAGTAGTTACTGACCCCTGGAATTCATTGATCTCTTCATGCCTCTTGGATTTTTGGGTGCTATCGATTGTGTTCATCTGCAGCACGAACGAAGACACCCAGCAACCTAAAGACTGCGCTGAAATGAATGATGCATGCTAAACGTTAGATTATTTGGGTTAAAGTTGCACATTTATTGACTTTTCTAACCAGGTGCAGGTATGGATGATGAATACGCATAATATGGGTCAACCCACATTATAACATAAAAAACGTCTTCTCTATTTATTGGTGACCTCTGTGTCCCGACTTACAGTCTCATTTGTAACCACACGATTATTAAGATGGACACCTAAGAACTCCTGAGGTTGGAACAAACGCCCCCTGGTGGTGGTCTGCAGAAACTAAATAAAACCCTCTGCAAAATACGATGTTTTCTTAATCCAAAGATTTTTTTTTTTTTTTTTTTCCTATGAGCATATTTATGGATGCCGTGAATAGATTTTTGTCTTCAAGACTAATAACCTGGAAGTCATACTGCTGCAAACTGTGTTGGCGGCACAACGGCAGCACTGCAGCATTTAGCATTTATTTACTTTAGCGCTGTCTGGAGGCTCTCTGTGGCAAAAAAAAAAAAAAACAAAGCATTTGCTGAGTTGAGCCAGAGAGACCAAAAACAATAAGAGGTTACAAGAGATAA
>CAAE01007104.1:0-24748 GCA_000180735.1 Tetraodon nigroviridis | reverse complement strand
GAATACAGACCCAGGTCACGTGACCAGTGATGTCATAGGTACGCACCTGTCTCCAGAGACGGTGATCAGGTGTCGACAGTCATTGCTGAACTTCAGCCCCGTTACGATCTCTACACACACACACACACACACACAACACGGAAGAGCAGTTCCACATCAGAACACTCATCTTCATCATCTTCCTCGTCCCCGTCAGCCCCGCCCTCACCTGAGTGTCCAAACATGGAGGCCACACACTCCCCAGAGTAGAAGTCAAAGATGCTGATGTTCTTGTCTGAGCAGGAGGTGGCGATGTAGAGACCTGACGGGTCCATCTGCACCTTCAGGGACAGGAAGCCACAGTCAGGACGCCCAGCTCCGTTACCACGGAAACGCCCCCAAACCAGCGGCGGAGAGGCTAACCTTGATGAGCGTTCCATCCTCACCCTGAGAGCCTTTGAAGAACTTCTTCTGCTTCCCATTACTGATGTTAAAGATCCTGCAGAAAGAGGAGGAGTTCAACACACACACGCACGCACGCACGCACGCACGCACACACACACACACACACACACACACACACACCTGATGCTGCGGTCCTGACAGCCCACTGCGGCGTACTTCCTGGTGGCCTCCACGTCCATGTCGTACAGCGTGGTCTTCCTGACCACGTGGTGAGTCCGCGTGAACTCCAAACCCTCGTCCGTCTGTCGCCATGGAGATAGGAAGCGGTGAAGGCACACTCAGCAGCTCCTGGCCAATCAGAGCTCACCTGCTCGGCGGTCCGGAAGTACACGCTCTTGTCGGCGCCGCAGCTGATCATCCTCAGCTTCCCCTCGTTGGCTGCAACACAGACAGGTGACGTCACCCGGAGGTGATGACAGCTGCCGCCAAGGTCACATGACAGGAACTGACTGGTGAAGCGGACGGAGGTGATGGAGGACGAGTGCTCGTCCAGGGTCTGCACCAGACCGTAGCCCCGGCCCGCGTCCAGGACGTGGATCAGACGGTCCCGCCCGGCTGTGGCCAACAAGCGCAGTCCTGGGGGACGGAAGAAGGATCACATGACCTCCAGGTCTGGATCAGGTGATCCTGAACCCCGCCCACTCCTCACCTGTGTCCGGTTGGGAGAATTCAAGACAGAGAATTTCAGAGTCATGAGCCTGAACGTTCAGGATCTCCTCCATCGTGTCCAGACTGTGGATCCTGCGCACACACGCACACACACACACACACACACACACGCACACACACACGCAGGTCGGGTCGGAGAAGTACAATAAGTCAAAACATTTAAAATATTTTTCTTTGTCAAAGTGTTAATGCTTGAAACACACTCACACCCACACACGGTCTCACACACACACACGGTCACGTCCAGCTGTGTCACCTGAGGACGCCCACGCGGTCTCCAGAGGCCAGGTGCTGTCCATCAGGACACACCCTCAGGGTCCTAAGCCCCGCCTTGCTCAGGTCGGCCTGCGGTCCATCTGTTGGCCCCGCCCTTCTCCGAGCCGCTAGCAAAGACCGCCGAGCAGTCGCTGTCCAGGAGGCAGCTAACGTTGTCGTCCACATAGATCACTTTGTGGAGGTCCTGAGGGGTCAGGTGGTCATGAGTGTGTGAGTGTGTGTGTGTGTGTGTGTGTGTGTGTGTGTTGCCCTACGTGGCTCAGGACGTTCCTGTTGACGGTGTTGTGGTTGCCGACGTTCCACAGGCGGATGGTGCTGTCTGAGGAGCAGGTGAAGAAGGAGCCAGGCCCCGCCCCCCTGCTGGCCCCTCCCCCTCCCTCCGGATACACCTGTGGCAGAGACCGGCTGGTTACTCCAACCGTCCTGATGGAGAAGCGCGACAGCGTGAGGCCACGCCCACCTCCACGCTCCACACGCAGGAGGCGTGGTACAGGGCAGAGAACAGCTTGCCGCCCCTGCGCAGGCGGCCGTGCGCGCCCACGTCCCACACGTAAACGCTGTGGTCGCTGTAGATGCAGGACAGCCAGCCGCTGGCGGGGTCGTAGGTCAGCGCCACCGTGTCGGGGAACCGGCTCCCTGGTTTGCTGGAGAACAGCTGACTGGGGAACGGGACAAAGGTCATTTAGGTTGTCACGGTAACGCGCCTGAAAGCATTCAGCTACTGGCGGATGGGGGCGGAGCGTTGTGGCGCCTGGCTCAGGGCCGTCTGGGAGACGTTACCTGGCATCCACCAGCCCAACGTCGGTCCCCAGGCTGTGTGGGCGGGGCAACGTGCAGCGGAAGTGCAGGTCAACGGCGCTGAACGCTCGAACGGTCCCGTCAGAACATCCACAGAAGATCAGGTCCTCCGTCAGGGACAGACAGGTGGCCTGGGACACCTGGGGACAGACGCAGCCCAGGGTCAAAGGTCACCCGCCGACAGGTGAAGGTGGACAGACGGGCGGATGGATGGATGGGTGGATGGGTGGAGGAAAGAAGCCCTGTTGAGCTAATGTTTGGTACAGCTGCCGCACACGGGTTTGCTATGCTCGCAGAAGCATGCTAGCAGGGAGCCCGTCCTGAACCCTGATCATGTGATCTCCACAGGCGTCCTACAGCACCACAGTGGTTCTGCTACATCCTGGCACTTGACCAATGAGGTGAGAGGACAGAAATGGAGGTGTTGGCCAGTTTGACCAGTGCCCAGGCCGAGAAGGTCACTGGCTGAAGTGGCTGAGGCGATAACTTACGGGGGCGGAGTCAACTGTCTGCTCGGGCAGCAGATGAGGAAGCAGAGGAACCTTGCGTTACGAAACATTAGCCGATGTTCAGACTGAGCTCGAACCTGTCAGGTCAGGTGAGGTCCACCAACCTCAAACAACAATGCTAACTCATAACGGGGCAGCACTCAAATGCTAACGTAGACGGTTAGCCAAGCAGCTGACAAACAGATTGCTGCTAACTGGACCACCGGACCGGAAGCTAGTTAGCGTCACACCCAGCTGCCCATTTAAACGTCTGCTTCAGAGGTTTTTAACCTTCTGGAAGAAGGTCTGATGGACCAATCAGCTCTGACCTCAGCACACGGCCACACCCACTCACCCGGAGCTCCACCCACTTGTCCAGGAGGCGTCGCTCATTGAACACACACAGCAGACCCGAAGATGTGATGCAGAAGGTGGAGGAGGCCTGTTTGCCCCGCCCACACGCCACATCGCTGAAGAAGTTGTTCCTGAGCTCTCCCAGAAGGCCCGAGCGGCCCAGCAGAGGCACCGTGGAGTTCACCTGCACGCAGCAACCAATGAGAGTGAGGGGCCGCTCCGCAGGCAGCTGACCAGGGCGTGGCCGGCCCCACCACCTTGGAGGTCTGGGCGTGATCCCAGGTACCAGAACTTGACGTGTCGGTTCCCAGCAGTGACGAAGTAGGGAGCTGTCGTCCGAGAAGGAGACGGCCGACACCTTGCTGGACACCTTGTTGGCGGCCACCAGGACGTTCTTCTGAGAAGCAGAGCAGAGGGCGGAGTGAGGAGGCCGGCGGGGCCGCGGGGAGCGGCGGGCGGAGCCGGGCACACCTTCCAGTTCCACACGTTCACCATCATGTCGTGCTGGTAGCCCACGCTGACGATCAGCTTCCCGTTGGGCGAGAAGGCCACGCACGCCACGCCGTACTTGTGCTCCAGCAGCTCGCCCACCTGCACGCGCTCCGACACCTCCCACACCCGCACCGCCGGCAGGTGGCCGCTCTGGGGGCGGAGCCAGAGATAGATGGAAACAGAGGGCGGGGCCAGAGATGACATGAACACACACACAAGACAGATGAGTGTACTCCAAATCTGAAGGTGGGGCCAACATGAGCGAGCGCTCAGCACGTGCGCCGACGTGCACGGGGCCCCTCCCCACCGACCCACCTCTCCTGTGACCACGTACTTCCCATCTGGGGAAAAGGCCAGCGTGGTGATGGCTTTCCTAAAACACCGAGAAAAACACGCTGGTCATGTGATCGGAAGAAAGCAATACACGCCGCTCTCCAACAACCTGGTTGAAGGTAAACGGCTGTGTAGCTATGCTAATACGCTAATGACATCGGTGTGGGAGCAGAGGAAGAGACTTTTACCTGGAACTGTTGAAAATGTGCTGCTGTTTGTTCTTCTGAGGATTCAACAGGACGACCACACACCTGCAGGTGGAGGTTAGCACGTTAGCATGTTAGCGCTCAGCCACAAACCCTGGCTCCTCCCAACGCAGGGCGAGCTGAGGTAACTTTATTCTTTGACAGAAGTTTCTTCTCTTTGGTGTAGCTTCACATTCCTCCCCTGAAGCTCCGCCCCCTCGCCCTACTGACCCAGTTCTTCCTGGATCAACTGAAGGAGCTCCAGCCAATCACACGTTCCCACCACTGGTCTGGGCGGAGCCAGGTCAGCTGACCTGGGATGTCTCCATTACTGATCAGTCATGTGACAGACGTGATCCCTGGGCGCCACTGCTGTCCACCGCCAGCAGGAGCAGAATCCCTCAGATCTCTGGTTCCTGGAACCTGATGGTCTGATCATCAGCATGATCTTCTCATGACTTTAACCTCAGAACCCTTCAGGAACCACAGATGTTTTAAAGCCGTGACCAGAGTTCGCCACCATGCTCCCATCAAGGTTGTCCTCCGTCTGGGTGTGTGTGTGTGTGTGTGTGTGTGTCTCACCCAGCAGGATAGGCCAGTAGTCCTGTCTGAGGGTCGCAGGCCAGGGCTCGGTTCCCTGGAGCCGTGATACCCAGAACCTTCTCCAGCTTCACCTGAAGAGCAGAGAGCATCAGTGATCAGGTTCAGCAAAGGATCCGGGTCCTGGCCTGAAGGTGTGGTCCAGGTCCAAGCATGAGCAGAACCCGGAGGCACACCTGAGGATCATCCTCAGGTAAACAGACCATCAGTTCGAACAGAGCAGAGCATTCTGGGAGGAGAAGCCCTGCAGGGGCCAACAGGCAGAACCAGCCTGGCAGCTTCAACCACCGAGACGGACCCGGTTCCCCGGGGCCCAGCGGGGCCCAGCGGGGCCCAGCTGGGTCCAGCATTTCCTGACGCGTCAGCGCGCGTGCCTGAGAGTGTGTGTGTGTGTGTGTGAGAGTTGGACCCATCCACGCGTGGGTAATGTTGGTGCTATTGAATCTATGCGCGTCACAGAGCGGAGGCGCCGTGCGCGTGCTCGCCTTGTCGCGGTCGTCCTTGTGCCGCGCGTTGCCGCTCCGCCTCCGGAGCTTGATGGACGGTGAGCGCAGCAGGTTCTTGATGCGGCTCCGGATCGTGCCGCTTCCCTCCGCCGCCATCGCGTCGTTAGCCTCTCGGCTAGCTGCTCCTCTCAGCGGCTCCGGCCTGTCTTTGTCGCCTCTGGCTCCGTCCCGCGGCTGCGCTCATGCTCGCCGCCTGGTTCCGTCCGTGTTCTGAGCGGGTTGACGGGCTCCGGTTCGGCCGCCGTTGTCCCGCATCGTGGGCTTGCGCCGCGGCGGAGCCCCGAAGCGGCCTGAGCGAGACCCGGAGCGGAATGAGCGCTGGAGCGTCGCGTCAAGCGCCACAGCGCGGTGACGGGAGCACCTCCGGTGGAGCTTTTGGAAACAAAGGTGACGAGGGGCGGTAAAACGCTCACAAGCACACCGGCCGGCCCAAGTACGACAATAACAGCAATAAACAAAAAGAACTCGACTGCTTCCCGTTTGGTGATATTGCCAACTTTTACTACAATTGTCATGAGGTAGGTGGTTTATGCCAGGTGTCAGACTCTGGCCAGTAATCAGTGAATTAAAGGACGTCTGTACTTACAGACATCGCTACAGTCATCTCTGACTGTAGGGTCCTCTGAGTCCACAGCGCTTTTATTTTGCTAGCTTTATGGCACTTCCGTCGCGACCAATCTTAACCTGACGCGTTTCCGACGCGGCGGCGTCAGGCAACAGCGCCGCGCCGCGGCCGCGCCGCCGCTGGGCGCTGATTCAAGTCCTAAAGGAGACACAAGCGTCTTACATCAAAATAAAAACAGCTGAAACACTTTATCCTTCTAAACATTTTGCAAGGATATATTCGGATTATCACCAGCTAAATCAAGCAAATCGGCCTAAATGTCCAATGACCAGCTGACTGCACATGTCAACACTCACACCTGCTCAACTTGTACAAAAATACACATTTAGAGACACAAGAGTCAGCGGGGGTTCCAGGTGAGAGCAGCTAACGGTCGCTGCGCCGATTCTCCTCCTGGGTACCAGGATGTGCGGACAGCGGCCAGCTGGGGTCACCGGGGTCAAACGCCCCACAGCTTCCGAACCTGGAGCCAGGTTCTCCTGCAAGCAGCTTGTGAGGAGCAGAACCCGAACCCGAGGCACTTGGGGACACAAAACACCCGCCAAAGTCAGGGGCACATGATTGTTTCTGAGGCTCAGCTGGGCGGGGTTCCCCGCAGACCCAGAGGAACCAGTCTGGGCATCGGCCTGCTGGTGGCGTCCGCTGCTGTGGCCCCGCCCACTGCCCTGGATCCGCCCACCTTCATCTGGAGCAGGGGGGGCGGAACCAGGAGGTTTCCACTGGGGGGTCCAGGCAACAGCCTGCCCTCAGAGAACGGCGTGCTGTCAAGCCCCGCCTCCTCGGGTTCGTCAGATTCTGAGTCCAGCCGCAGATCCACGAGCCGTGGTCGGGCTCCTCCTCCTCCAAGTCTGCGCTGCCCATTGGCTGGTTCAGGACCCCGTGGCTGAGGAGGGGCGTTGAACTCCCCCAGGCCGAGGCTTTTCTGGGCTCCTCAGATGACCCCCTGACCCCAGCACCTGGACCAGGAACCAAAGAGGGACCTCCAGACGAAGGCCACGGCGGTAAGGCCTCAGGAGGACAACCCTGACCTGGGCGCTGGTCCAAAGACTGCTCAGGTCCTGGAGGGACCAGCAGGATGTGAGGAGCAGCAGGACCTGCCGGAACCTCCTGCTGCTGGACAGGAGCAGCTGGCTGAACCAGCCGACTGTTCGTTTCTGCTGCAAACAAGAAGCAAAGATCAGCTGATGAGCTCAGGTAGATCAGTGGTAAAAGGGGCCGGAGCTGCTGACCAGCTTACCTGCGGAGGGGCGTGGCCGTGAAGCGAGACGACTCTGCTGGCGGGTCGGAGGCAGCGTATCAGCGCTGGCGGAGGTCACACCTGCACACAGAAGGTGGAGGAGTGAAGACGAGCACGTGGAGTGGAGACGCAGCCGGGCCCGGTCCTACCTGAGGCCGCCACCACCGCGTTCAGGTACAGCAGCTGTTGCCCTGGTAACAGTGCTGGAGCCTCTGCTGGAAACAACAAACATGGACGTGTGACACCAGTCTGACAACCCAGCTTATCTTATCTGAGCCTGCAGTCTCACCTGGTGTGTTCTTGGACGTGGTTGGAGACGGTTTCCTACCGCGAGACAGGATGTTGGGGACTGTCCGCTTCCTGTTGCAGATCACTGACGCAGGGTCGTCCAGAGAGGGGACGGCTGCACCAGGACCCTGACAGACGGCCTGAGCAGCAGAAGCCCCGCCCCCGGCTGCTGGCAGCTGATTGGCTGTGTGCGGGGGCTCCAGCTGCAAACGCTGCTCACTCTCACCTGCAGACACAGATGCAGGCTTACAGCGCCACCTACAGGCTGGACACAGCATCCTCCCAACAGAACAACGGCTACAGAGGGCATCGCTAAAACTACACGCATTAGCTTTGAAGCTCCTGACTGGTCCAGGAGAGGAGGTCACATGACCGGAGGTTTGAATCTCACAGGAAGAAGCCACAGTGTCCCTCAGCCGCTCCCTTCTCTTCAGCAGACGACTCTTCTTTCTCCTCAGCTTAGACTCAAGAGTCACCAGCTGCTGAATCACCTGCACCGCCTACACACACACACACACACACACACAGGGGTCAGTGTGTGAGGAGCTTTCTGCAGCTGAGAGGAGGGCGTGAGGCGGACCTTCTGCAGGGTGGTGACCTTGGACATGCGGTCCTTCTTGGAGCCCACCTCCGTCCTCAGGGCATCGAACAGCAGCCTCATCTTTGTCCGCCGAAGTTTCTCCAACGTGCTGTGAATCACACGCTGCACACACAGAACAGACGTGTCCACAACGCTGACAGCAAACACTCGCTCCTAACGCGTAACTATGACGACAGCAGGGGGTCGGCTCTGCTGATAAACAACCTCTAACCCACACCTCGTCAGGGCCCAAAGAGCACGAAAACACTTCCGATGTTTGAACCCAGAAGTTGACCCATTAAAGATGAGCGGGATGGTGTGATCACCTCCCAGCAGAGGAGCGGAGCTGGAAAACGTACATGTTTGTTAAGCTGATCCTTCAGCTGATCTCTGCCCACGTCACCATCCTCAATGTCCAAGGACTCGTCGCTGCTGGAGGACTCGTCCTGGTCCGACGGCTTGCGGGCCAGCTCCAGCTCAGAGCCAGTCTGCTGCACACACACGTCTTCTGAGCCCCGCGGCACGGGTGGAGGGGGCGGAGCCACGTCCTGAAGGACTGGAGGTCTGCTAGGATCTGGTTGAAGACCAGTCACAGCTGTGCTGCTTGGCAGTGAGGAGGGGGAGGAGGTGGAAGGGGGGAGGGGGGAGGGGAGAGGAGGAGCACAGCGGCCCAACAGGGAGGATGCAGGCGAGGTCAAGGTGGTGGAGGTGGAGGAGGTGGAGCTTGTGGAGGTAGTGGTGGAGGAGGACACGCTGGCCACGGCAGTTAGGACGTTGCTGATGACGGAGGTGACCGGAGGCGCCCGAGAGCCGGTCTGACCGACCACCACAGGTAGCGGGGGTGTCGGGGGGCCTGCAGGAGGAAACGAGCCAGGCTGACCTCTGACCTCTGCTCATGCTGCTAACGGCCGTCTCCGGACTCACCCGTCTGGCCCGGCTGGTTCCGTCGGACCGGCTTCAGCTGGCTCAGGTGGAGCAGGCGGTAAAGCTGGCCGTCTGCCCTGCGGTAGTACTGCACCCCCTGGGTGGACTTGACGGGGTACAGGACCATCTTCTGACTGGTGGAGGCAGGGAGGGGGCCCTGCAGCGGAGGAACCTTCCCAGAAGAAGACACGACCGGAACCATGTAGAGCTTGGAGCCTTTGCTGGGCGGGGCAGGGGGCGGGGCCAGCGCTGGGACCACCCCAGAAGCTGTGGGAGCAGACCCACATGTGACACCGGGTCCAGACCTTCCACCGGAGCCGCTCACCTACCTGCGGCTCTGCCAGGGGGCTCAGGTGGCGGTGGGGGAGTCCCACCCCCCACACGCCTGGGCGACCGTCCCAGGAGCTGCAGCGGCACCCTGGTCCTGGCAGGATGGCCTCTTCTTGCCGGAACCTACGCGGCCTGTCAGGTAGGCCGCCAGCCGGTTGGCGGGGTGGAGGGCCCCCATCTTCCCCAGCTGCACCTTGGCCATGGGATACAACTTCCCGTTCACCTGCAGCCAGGTCCAGGGGGAGGGGTTAGAAGACTCTGGGTTTGAAAGCGGAAGGTGGCGACAGGAAAGGTCAGACGCTAACCTTGACCACGTGGTCCGTTTCTCCGGGCTGCTTCCGACTGGCTGAGAGGAAGCCAGCAGGAGAGACTCCGGCCAGGAAGGGAAGCCCCATGTCAGCTCTCCTCCGGCCGGCCTTTTCCTTCCGCCTCTCTGGACCTTCCCGTCTGAGGTCCTGTCCTTCATCACCTCTGACCTCCATCTCTCTGACGCCGTCTCCGCCCACAGGCCGCTCGTCTTCAAGAAGCTCCGCCTCTTCAGGCTCCACCTCCCGCTGCCAGTCATCAAAGAGCACCGACTCTTCTCGGCCAACCCCGACCGCCTGCGATCGGCTCTGCTGGTCCTGCTGTGAGACACAGGGTCCACAATGAGACGCGGGGCTGTTGCTAGGCAACCAGAGAGCTGCGTTCACAGGGTCACCGGGGTCCCGTGAGCAGCGTTCGTCTCCTGCTGCCCCCCACCAGCCTGTTTACCCGACCAGAACTGTAAACTAGACGACCTGGCTCAGCAGCCTCGTCGTTTTGTGGGTACAGCCGCCCCCCTTCAGGGACACGGTAACAGCTACGGGAGAGGGGAGCAGGTGGTGCAGGAGACCCTCCTACCTGCTCCGGCTCTCCTGGGGCAGCGGGTTTGGGCGTGGAGATGTGGATCTTGTACTGGACGCAGCAGTCCGCGCCGCCCCCCTCGGCGGCCTGAGCGACAGGCCTGATGAAGTAGTGTCTGACCCAGAAGGGCTCGTCCAGCTGGTCGCAGGCCATGCGTTCACACAGCTCCTTCAGCACCAGGCCCCGGTCGCTGGCGCTGGCCCACACACACTCGGCCAGGATGATCAAACGCTTTGAAGGCTTCGGTGGCTCTTCAGGGGGTTCCGGCTGAGCTTCTGCCGGGGAGCCGGGCAGGAGACAGGTTCCCGCCGACTGACGGCCAGGGAAAACCGGCTGAAGCAGTTTGCCTGCATAGACGGCGGAAGGCCGGAGAAAACCCTCTGGTCAACAGCAGATTGAAAGGAGACGAGAGGAAAGGTCACCACAGAGCCACCTGTCGGACCGGCCGCGCTCCTGGACCCGCTCTCTGGCTGCAGGCGCTTAGGCTGACTCTGGTGAGACGGGAGGCTCTCTGGCGCCATCTGCAGGATGGGGCTCTCCTCGGCACCTCGGCGGCGGTACGCTCGGACGCGGGCGCAGCTGCTCTTCTGGCTTCTCCTCGTCTGCAGATCCAAAAGTGTGTTACAGCCCGACAGCAGGTGCAGGTGAAGGAGGAGGCGTCTTACCGCCGAGGGCGGTCTGGGGGTGCTGAGCGGCTCTGGATCGCCGTCTCTGTCGTCCTGCTTCCACAACATCCGCACACGGTCAGCAGGCTGGGACACACTGTCCGCCTCCTTCAGCACTGCAACAACAACAACAGCCAGGCGGTCACATGACGGCGTCAGAGGACGCCAGCGGGAGGCCGAGAGGATCAATTTGCTGTGTTTGGAACGGCGGTTAGCTCAGGGCTAACTCAGCAAGGCTGCCGCAGGTAAACCCGCCCTCTGTACTAACCATAGGCCATCTTCATCCTCCTCCTCTTCCTCCTCCTCTTGCTGTGATGGGAGGGGCTGGAGTCAGAGCCGTCCAGGTTCTTGAGGAGCACCACCTTCTGTTTCAGGCAGCTGCAGCCCAACATGCAGCCGGGCCGGCCGCAGTGGCTGACCCGGGCGCGGTAGGCCAGGCTGGAGCAGATGCAGCCCAGCCTGCAGAAGTCATTCAGGCAGGGCGGGGCGCGCCTGCACGCCAGCTGGATGGGGGCTGTGGGATTCTCCCTCACAAAGCCCTGCAGAAGCAGCAGCGACAATGAGAGCTGATGGGTCAAGGGTCCTTGAGCAAGGCCCCGAAAGCCTCCAGCCGCTCCTCAGGCGGCGTCTTTGGAGGGCTCTTTCTGGTTTCGGATGAGAACAGCTTACCATCAGAGTGAAGAGCGAGGTGAGGGCGATGCCGGCCCTCTCCTCGGTGACGGCGGTCCGGTGGCGGCCCTCCCAGGTCACGCCCTCCTCCAGGTCCTTCTGTCTCAGCAGAGCGCGGGTCATCCCATGAGCCCCGCCCTCCTGCTGGGTTTCCATGGCAGCTGCGTCCTCCTTGTGTGTGGTGGAGCTGGGAACACTGGGTTCCCCCAGTTCTGAGTCCGAATCCAGCGGTGCCATGTCCTCTGAGGAACCGGGCAGAGGGGTCCCAAAGAGGGTCCGCCACGTGCTCCTGGGCTTGAGTTTCTTCCTGGTCCTCCTGAGGGGAGGGGGCTCCGCAGCAGCAGGTTCTGGGAGGTGGCCTGCAGGATGTGTGTGGATCCCACCTGGGTCTACTGGCCCAGGACCAGCAGAGCCCGGTTTGGGTCTGGCTCGGCCGGGTTTGGGGCCCCTCTGCTTTGCGGTTTCCCTCCTGGAGTTCCTGGTCTCTTTCAGGCTGGGTTTGGGTCTCTTCGAGGGGGGGACGAAGCCAGAGATGAGTTCAGAGGTGCTGGAACCGGTCTGCTTCGGTATCACGCTGTGGAGGGTCCGGACGTAGCTGCTGCTCTTGGTGGGCAGCTCATAGGCCAGAGGTGGCGCCAAATCCACCACAGGCTGAGCGAAGGTGGAGGCGCGCTCGTCGATCAGCCTGCCCTCGTTCTCCAGGTACTCGTCCAACATGTCGCTGCAGAAGGCAGACAGGTTCTTCTTCTGGGGCTCAGGAGCCGCAACAGCTGGGAGAGCAGCAGAGGCAGGACTACCGTCACTCCGGCTCCGCCCAGCAGGCGGATGGTGACCGATGAAGCATTTCAGGTATCTGTAAACAGGCTGCTGGCCGACACCGGACCTCACCTTCAGCCGTGGGAGGGGCCGGAGCGGGTGGAGCCTCCGCTGGCGTGAATTTCTCCCTCCAACCTTTAATCTGGGTCACATCTGTGGTTTTTCCTGTTCGGGACACAAACGACGAGCAAGCACCTGCAGACGGTGAAGGAGGAATTAAGTGATGGAAACAAGGACAGAGCTCCTCAGCGTCACCACGGTAACGTGTTTAAAGGTATGAAGCACAGATAAGTAGACTGGACCTGGGTGAAGCTCCTGGACGGCTGGCTCTAGGGGGGCTGTGGGAGGAGGGATGGGCAGGCGGACCCCCAGATACTGCAGGTCGATGGCCAGGGTTGGATCCAGGAGGTTCATCTTCAAGCCCACTGAACAAACACACCAGGAGGTTAGCACTGTTAGCTAGCAGGAGAGCTGCCATTAGCTTCAGCTACCAGCGAATCCTGCAGAGAACCCTCCAAAATCCTCCACTCTCTTACTCCTGCACAACATTCAGGCTTCATTTCTACACACTTTATTTTCTGCAGCACAGACAGGCTGAGTGAGCTAGTGAGG
This sequence comes from Tetraodon nigroviridis, assembly GCA_000180735.1. Classification (NCBI taxonomy): domain Eukaryota; kingdom Metazoa; phylum Chordata; class Actinopteri; order Tetraodontiformes; family Tetraodontidae; genus Tetraodon; species Tetraodon nigroviridis. The sequence continues at coordinate 11,972 of CAAE01007104.1, read as the reverse complement.
ACGAGCACACAACGTTCCTACCTTCCTGCAGCACTGGGTGGATCACCTGTCTGTGCCTCATCAACTTCAGATCTCTGCGGAGGATCTTCTCAAAGGAGGAGATCTTCTGCTCCACACTCACAGCTGTGTCTGTGGAAAACAGCATCAGTTGGCACGTCTGAGGACCCCCGTCATGGGAAACCACCAGATTAGAAAACACATCTTCCCCATTTCCACCAGATCCTCCATGACCTTTAAGACCTTGAAGCACCAGGCTACCTCAAAGATCACCGGTGGGGGGCTGACCCACAGAATTTAAAGCTTTGTTTGATGGTCAGGAATCGATGGGGGAACGTTTTTCCCTGAAGAGATTTCAGTTTGTGCTATCTGGACAGAATCGTTCCACCCAGACTTGACAGCAGAGCGGACACTCGTTACCGTTCTCCGCTGCGGGGCTGCTCTGCTGCACCAACGAGCCGGTGGGCTGCTGGGGCTTGTCTTCTCCCAGGTGAAGCTGCAGGGCCTCCTGATGAAGCAGAGGAGGTCTTTTAAGCAGACACAATCTGAGACAGCTGAGTAAAAATGTCAGCTCAGACCAGCAAGTTACAGACGGAAAACCGCTAAAGGAGCTGAAGCGGCTCGAGGGTTGGGGTTAGACCCTAAAGGTTGGGGTTAGACCCTAAAGGTTGGGGTTAGGCCCTAAAGGTTGGGGTTAGGCCCTAAAGGTTGGGGTTAGGCCCTAAAGGTTGGGGTTAGACCCTAAAGGTTGGGGTTAGGCCCTAAAGGTTGGGGTTAGACCCTAAAGGTTGGGGTTAGGCCCTAAAGGTTGGGGTTAGACCCTAAAGGTTGGGGTTAGGCCCTAAAGGTTGGGGTTAGACCCTAAAGGTTGGGGTTAGGCCCTAAAGGTTGGGGTTAGGCCCTAAAGGTTGGGGTTAGGCCCTAAAGGTCCACCTGGTCTGATCGACAGGAAACACCCTACAGCCCCGCCCCCTACCCTGATACTAGCACCAGCCAGGAGACATCACAGCTAATCATCAAGAGGCAGGAGCGGCAGTACCTTAGACGTGAAGGAGACAAACAGCTGCTCCTCCACCTCCTCCAGGTTGGGCTGCAGGCTGGTGTAGCTGCAGTTCTTCACATCCAGCCCGTTCCTGCCCACTTTGTGTCGCCGAGGCTTCTTGTACTTGTAGCGTTTGTTGGCTGCGTCCTGCTGCGTCCTCTCCTGCCTCTGGTCCTCTCGTGCACTGGGAGAGGGGCAGAGAACGACCCCTGGCTCCGAGCTGGAGAAGTCCAACCCAATCCCCAGATCTTCATTGGAGAAGAAGTGTACGAGGTCCGTGAGGGAGGGTGTGGGTGACAATCCACCTCCGTCCAGTGAGGAGAAGGTTGGAGACAAGGGCAGCTGCAGAGGGGACAGCTCAGCAGGGAAGGGTAAGGAGTGCTCGTTCTCCTGGAAAGGAAGAGCTACGTCCGGCGGAGGTGTGGAGCCCACGAACATGTGTGCTTCAGGAGTCTGGGAAGGCAGCAGAGCCGGGGCAGCTAGAGAGAGCGTCTGGGCCGCTGGCTGGAAGGAGAAGGGACTCTCCAGGTAGGGCTGGTGTGAGGGCATCACCGTGTGCCACCTGAAGACCGACGAGGTGCCCTGGCTCTTTTCCTCACCTTGCTTGGGTTCAAAGGCCTGCGAGCACGCCAGAGAAGCTAGGGGCTCCGGAGAACTGCCAGGAGAAAACGATTCAAAGCAGAAGGACGAGCACTCCGGGTCGGGAAGCAACGGCATCATGGCTGGGGGGTCCGGGTCTGGAGCTGAGGCGGAGGACTTGGTGTCCCCTTGCAGAGCGTTAGAAGGAGCTGCAGCTTCGTCACCAGGGGACGACAAATCAGCCTGCAAGGAGCCACCAGCCGGAGCACCGATGGGCAGGGACCTCAGGGGGCTGTTACCAGGCAACAGGGCTGCCTCCTCTGGGACTGGTGCCTCAGGACTGGCTCTCTCAGCGGGAGAAATGGAGGACAAGACACAAGTTCTTGATTCCTTTGGACTTTTATTGGCTCCAGCCTCCGGACACAAAGGGCTGGACGGCCAACGTCCGCTCTGCGGCTCCTCCTCAGCAAACACGTGGACCGCTTCGTCAGGACGAGCCTTTGTGACAGCACCCGCGGCACGGTCGCACCCTGGCACAGGGTCCTCGTCCTGCGGGGCCTCCGCAGTGACACCGTTGGAATGTGGACCAGCACAAACCCCGGCGGAGCTCGGAGCTTCTGATGGGACTGCAGGCGGAGGAGCGTCGGACCTGCTAGCGGCCTTCTTAGATTTGGCCAAATGCTGCTTGAGGAAGAGAGCCAGGGCCGGCAGAGGTACCGGTGCTGGGCGCTTGTGCTTCCTCGTGCTCTCCTCTGATGGTCCGCCCTTGTCTGAGGCCACAGCACCACCCACCTCAGGAACATCTGCTGAGTCACATCTGCTGGGGGATCTCCGAGGGTTCCCCTCAACCTTCGCTGCAGCATCAGCTTCACTTTTCCTTTCAGGTGGCGTCCCAGGAAGGGCCTTTCCACCCATCCCATCGCTGGTGGAAACATCTGGTGCTGAGCTCCTGGAGGTGCTGCTCTGGAGGCTGGAGGGGGGACTGGGACTGGGACTGTCCCCCAGCTGCTCCAGGCTGCACCTGCGCAGCGAAATATGAGCCTCGCGGATCATTTCAGAAAAGAGTTTCTGAGCAGGACATGGGTCGCTGGAGAATAGAGTCAGACAATGAAATTACAACAGGACTCTGGAACACAAGCCCACCAGAACAAAACAGTCAGCACATGTGAAGCCAAGCTGGCCCTGCAGCTCCAAACACCTGCACCTACACCACAGTTCCCATCGTCTGGCTGTCTTCAGTGTCGAGACACAAGCTGAGGAGGACACAGGCCAAAGACTGTCACGCCAGGCCAGCGGGAGCCTGGAGGGACACCAGTCCCCGAGGCAGGGGAAGCCTTCCACCAACTAACCCTGGGCAGCAGGCCCCAAGGCCCACCTGGAGCTTAGGCACCAGCTGAGCACATTCCCCAGATCAACCTGTGCAAACCTGCTGACTTGCTGACTGAACACTGGAAGCAGATTGTGAACCAAGGTGGAACTCTTACCGGCTCTCAGAAAGCATGGCAGGAGACTCCTTAACAGCAGGGGGCTCCTGAGGGTCCCTACACCCCCTTGGCTCCGCCCCCCTCGCCGCTCTGGGTTTGTTGTTTGCAAGCAAAGACTTCAAGCTCCTCCTGAGCGGATGCTGCTCTTCCGCCTGGCCTTCGTCTTTCCCAGCTTTGAGCTTCAGGCCCCAGGAGTTGCCGTCGTCCTTCAGGCCTTTCATGAAGGGGTTGTAGTCCACTTTGAGCTGAGCAAACTGGGAGTTCTGGTAGGAGGTGACGGCCATGAACTCCGTCTGGGCAAAAACGAAGGTGAGGACACCCGGCCCGTTGAGCCGGATGTCCTTAGCAGCCTTGTCTGTTTGGACCACGTGGAGTCGTGGCACGTAGCGGTGCATGGGATGGAGGACGACGTTGCCGTCTGGGTTGGTGCAGCTGTTGGTCACCTTCAGCTTGTAGAAGGAGACCGGGCTCTGCATCCAGCGCTGGCCCGTGGAGGGCGAATCTGGATGAGGGAAGAGCCGACTCTTGACTGGGGGTTCCGCCTTCCCAGCAGCCTGCCAGCTCCTGCCCGTCCACTTGTACCGACTGTTGTCCAGCGGTTGGATATCCATCAGCAGAAAGTACTTCTTGCTGGGCTGCAGGCCAGAAATGCGAAAGCGGCAGTAGGGAAACATCCGGCTGCCTTGTTTGGTTAAAATCATCTCCGTCTGACACCTGAAGAACTGGTTCCACATGCTGTTGTTGTCCAGGGTCACTCTGACGCCTTTGCAGACGCTCTCAGCGGAGAGGTTCTCCTCCTGAAGGTGGGAACTGGGAGGATGCTTGACTGCAGCTAATCCAGGACGATTCCTAGCGGCGGCCTTGGATGGGGGCATGCTGGCTCTACCCATGGAGTCCTCCTTCTCACTGACTTCAAGAAGACTTAGTTCCAGCCCGGATCTTCGCGGCTTTCCTGATTTGGGGACAGCAAAGTACTGTGAGGGAGGCTCCCCAGTGGGGGTCCTGGACCCTTCCTGATGAAACACCATCCCCTTCTGCTTCTTCATAGAAGCCATGAACAGATCCCAGACATCAAGGAGATGAGTGGATCATCGCTGTCACACATCTGGGTTTGGCCTCCAGACCCAGCCTGAAGACAGAAGAAAGAACTGCTCTTAGATCAGAGACACCAACAAAACAAGGTACAAACTAGCCTAATGGCATTTCTAAAGCTCAGATCACTGTTACAACACGCCGTTGCTGCTAGCAACATGAGAGCTGAACACGCCACGAGGTGACCTCCAGACTAAAAAGATGTCCATCCAGGTGACCTGGGAGTGTCAACGTGTGGGGTCTGCAGATGTCCCACTGAAGCTCCTGGCGCCGTCTCTCACACACACACACACACACACACACACACTCATCGGATCAGCAAATCATTTTACCCTGCCCAGTAACAAACAGCAGGAATCGCTCCACTTCATTAGCATAGCCATCATCATCGTCACCATCATCGCTGGGTAGACCCAAGTTATTTGGGTCTCACTTACCTGGCAGGGGAGACACCATGATCAGGAAGGTGGTTCACCCAGGGCGAGGCTCGGCCATTGCACTGCGGCTGTGCTGACCCCTGCGAATTCCCCAAATGTGGGAATCTCGACTGCACAATTTCTGGTAGTGGGGGACTGCGTTCGCGCTCTCCCCTGATGTCGTGTCCAAAATAACACATTATTTGTGCAATTTCCCCGCTGTGGTACGAATAAAGATCTATTCTATCTATTCTATTTTTCACAAGGTTGCTATGGCGATGCCTCCTCCCAGCGAACCGGACCAACATGTAACCTGAGCACAGCCAATATTCAGGCATCCGTTCGGCAAAACCAGAAGATGGTGTTTCAGGGGCCTTAACATGGTTCCTGTGCTTTTTTCCAAGATGTAATAATCCTGTCAGTTACAAAATGTCATAACAGGTCGTGGAAATACTTTCACTTTGAATGCATCTGCCGGAGTGTGTGCAACCCTGCTGCTGATCAGCTGACTCTTAAATGTTATTACAGGTCAGAGCGGCCAAGCCTCCGCCATCCAGACTCCTGGCTGTCCTGGACCTTCTGGGGGACACGGCTGTGCTGTCCGTCCAACCATCCATTCGCAGGTCACTGTCCAGCGTGGAGAACAAAGACAACCTTCAGGCACCTGGTTCGGGAACGCTGGCCTGGACTCCCAGCAGCCACCACCTTCTCTTCTCCTGCCCAGGACTGGATCGATTCAGCCCTAATATTCGCCATTTTTATCCTTTAGGCACCACCGAACCTCAGCAATCTAGCCGCGTAAAAAACGTCACTAGTTCACAAGTGGCCCTTGCACCATTTGGACTGGTTCGGCTCGGACACAGAGGAGAGGAGAGGAGGGAGCTAACCAGCAGCAGCAGGCCCGCCGAGCCCAACATGGCTTCCAGCAGAAATAAAGGAGCTCTGCGGGCTGAGCCCAGGCGCGGCCATGTGCTCCGCTCCCGGCGCACTGGTTACCTTCTGCGAGCTCCACACCTCGCGGCTTTCAACGGCGTGGCATGAATCCCAGCGTTGTGCTGTCTTCTCCCGTCTGTTGGAACTCCATGGACATCCTGGATGTTTTTTTCACCGAGGGGGGAACGTGGATTCGGCGGCCCTGACGTCAGCGGCCATCCACCAGCTCCTGGCTGTGCGCAGCCTCGGCCGCCATCTTGTTTGTAGCTACCTGGTTAAAAGTCCTCCCCGCGGCTCTCAGCACTCGCGCGGGCATCGGCGCACCTTCGGCAGGAATGAGCGGAGAGCCGTGGACCATCTGTCCAGGCGCCACATCTGTGGCGGCTAATACGGAGACCGTGGACGGCGTCCGTTAGCCGGGAGAAGGCAGCAGCCGTCAGACTGGACGGTTGGCGCCGACGGTGACATGGTGCAGCCCGCACAACTGTGGCCAGCGTCGGCGTCTATATCCGGAGCTTTAATCGAGGCTGTCGCTCACGATCGGTGACATCTAGTCAGTAATTACGACCAACCGCTGCGGAGACGAAAGGGTTAAAATCGGTCTTTAACGTCAAATGTGGCGATCGGATCGCCGAAAAGCCTCCGCCGCAACAGCTAGTTCCCGGGCCGAGAGACGTGCGGGTCGAGCCGTGTAAACAAGGGTCGCTTTCAAAGGCAGGAACACGCCTAAAACTCGGACTTGTGTGTGTGTGGAAACGTACTTAGTCCTACTGCAGCACACACGCGCTCGTGTCCTACGTGCGTAGATCGCTGCGCGTACACGTGAAGCTATGCGTGTCACGAAAATATGCATTGGAGCCGCGGACCTGACTTCCGGTTAGCTTGAAGGCTAACGGCTAACGCTGCTGCGACGACCAAAGGAGCCAAAAGAGCCAAAAGAGCTCCCAAACAGAGAAACCGACTGTTAAAAGCGGCTACGTGAGGGCTTTTGAGCTTTATTACCTTTGTTATTACACTTTGTAAGAAACATCTTAACTCGTTACATGTAGAGATTAAGGCCAGAGGTGAAAATGTGTAAACTGAAGAGTGTCCACTCTGAAAAAGGTGGACACAGTTTTAAAGAATCTAATCTACTCCGCTAGCCAAACCTGTACATTTGTGGAAAATGACTAAATTGCTTTTAGGCTCTACTGACAAACCAGGTTTCAAGCCTGGGAGGTAAAACACGGTAATCAGAATTGTGATCAGGTCTTACCCACAATCCTCTGCTGCTCTCCGAAACAAGAGTCAGTTAAGTGGTTAGAACATCGTCACATCAGGCAACAAAACAGCACAAAGTAGGTGGCGACGAAGGTTCGGGTCCAACACATCCCAGAGTTCACAGCTGTTTCTATCAGAGCCGGAAAAGCACAAAAACTGCACGTTTGCACCTGACAAAAATAAAAGATTCACCTGAGGAGGTACGGCATGGCGCTAGCCCTCCTGACTGACTGGTGACAGGCACACAGGCTTGAACCGTCCCTGGAGCCAGCGGCGGAGGGACGGAGGCAGGGCCCTGATGGCCTGAAAGGTCACACAGGTCACGGATGAAGAACAGGAACGTGCTTCTTAGCAGACTGCAGCTGTGGCCATCTTCCGTCTTGGAAGAGAAGATTCTCAGGACCGATCATTCCGACCAGAGTTTTAAACCTTAAATTTTTCACAGCTGATTGGCCACCAAGGCTAAGCCCCGCCTCCTAACGATGACCGAGCGTGTATGCTAGCTCAGCTTACCTTGCTTTAGAACGCAGCTGATGCAGCTCAGCTCCAGGGGTCAGAGGTCACCTGGATGTCTGGTTACACGTGTATGCCTGGTGCTACTGGTGGACTCCTGTATGGAACTGGTGGGACAGAGAAACCAGTTCAGGACCTGCCAGAGGGGGCTGAGCGTCAGGACAGGGAGCACCGAGAACCGCTCCGAGACTGAGACGTTCCGTCAAAGGTGGCGTCGCAGGCTCCTCCCACAGTCCAGGACCGTCCTGTCTCACAGGCTCGAGCACAGTGGCCAGAAGACGGATGCTCAAGCACAGCTGGATGGAAGACGCGCTCACACCCCTCGCTTCCACTCCACGGTGTGGGCCCACCTATGGTCCATCTCCTGAAGGTCCTGCTGTGGCCCCGAGGCATCTCAGGACCTTCTGGGTGGGTGCTCAGGCTCACCTGTCAGGTGTGCCGAGGCCACAGTTGCTGGTGTGTGTTGGAAAAGCCCCAATAAAGTTTCCAGCTGCTGGTGTCCCAATCAGAAGTGTGTGTTTATTACTGATCAGTGTGTGGACAGGTGTGATGTTAGCAGCAGGTTAGAAGGTCAGCTTCACGTCTGGTTGGCCTCTGAGGTACTTTCACAACGTTAACATTCTGTCCCAGGAGACAAGACGGGACGTCCACACACGGTCCTCACATCTATACAAGATCATAATACAGCTATCATTTACATGTTATTGCACCTGTTATTACAGCCTCTATTACTGACACGTCTGCCTGTCTATAAAGGTCTGTGTGTCTGTCTGAAACACATCATCATTATTGACATCTGAAGACAGTCACATGGCCTGGCGTTAGTGGAACACCTGAGACCTGTGAGGTCCCAGGAGCAGAGCCAGAGAAACACACACTCGCAGTGCAGGTACCACACACACATACACACACTCACAAGCTGCACAAAGATAAAACTCACCTGACCGACATGAACTCACCTGGTCAGGTGTAACAGTGGGAGGGAACAAAGTGCTGTGCTAAGCTAAAGTGCTACCGTTGTAGTTCAGCACACAATTTAATGCCCTGTGTACCTGCATGTGAGTGTGTGTACCTGAGTGTGTGTGTACCAATGCTGAGAACACTGTCCAAACTCCACCCCCACGTTTCTATGACAACCAAGTGCTGGACCGTTCCGTCAGACATGAATGATGACGTCATCGTCCTCTTCCTGGAGCGTGTTCCCAGACTCCTCCCTCATCGCCAGCGCTCTTCCTCCCAGCTCCTCCTCCTCTCCAGGAAGTGCACAGGGGCCCAGGATGTAGCGGTAGTCTCCTCCAATGGCGAGGGCGGCGCCCGAGCCCACCATCAGCCAGTCCCCTGCCCCGCCCCCTGTCCCCCGTTGCCATGGGACCGTCCAGCTCAGGGGGGCCTCCTCCTCTGAGGGGGGCGCTCCGGAGCCCGCCTCCACCTGGCGCTCCTCATCCTCCAGGTTAACGTAATGCAGCGGCTGCCTGGGCGGAGGGGCGGGGCTTAGGCTGCGAGCCAGCAGCTCCAGCTGCAGCACCAGCTGCTGGAAACTGGGACGACACCTGGGGACGGGACTCCAGCAGCCGTGCATGAGCTCGTATCTGCAGGAGAAGACGGGAAAGCTGATGCCTGGCATGTGCGCGCGCGCGCGCGTGTGTGTGTGTGTGTGTGTGTGTGTGTGTGTGTGTCTCACATGTCGTCTCTACACTCTGCTGGCTTCTTCAGTCGTTCTCCTCTGATCAGGAACTCGTAGATCTCTGAGTTCTCCACGCCGGGGTACGGAGTCTGACCTCGAGTTACGATCTCCCACATGGTCACACCGAACGCCCACTGACACAGAGGACAGGGGAGTAAACACACCTCCTGTGTGAGTGTGAGTATGTGTGTGTGTGTGTGTGTGTGTGTGTGTGTGAGCACCACGTCGCTCTGGGTGGTGTAGACGTTGTCAGCCAGGCTCTCCAGAGCGATCCACTTCACAGGCAGCTTGGACACGGAGCCCTGACGGTAGTAATCCCCACTGTAGATCTTCTTGGAGAGACCAAAGTCTGCAACACACACACTCATGGTCGCACTCAACCTGCACGCACACACACGCACACACACACACGTGCGCGGGCAGCCTCGTGCCGGTCACGTGCTGCGGCGGCGGCTGGACTGACATGCAGTTGCGAGCAGCCAGGTCTCTGTGGATGATGTTCCTGCTGCTCAGGTACTCCATCCCACGAGCCACGTCCAGCATGAAGCGCAGCAGCGTCTGCAGGCTCAGCTCCTGGTGGAGGCCACAGCGGTGACAGAGGTTCCAGCGGTTCCAGAGGTTCCAGAGGTTCCAGAGGTTCCAGAGGTTCCAGCTGCAGCAGCTGCTGGTCTTACTTACAAAGGGATGCTCTCCCAGCCGGGACAGCAGCAGGAAGGTGTGCAGATCTCCGTGCTTCATGAATGGAAGAACCACCATCGGAACGGGCAACCGCTGGCCTGGGCGCCGCTGCAGACTCACTCCTATTGGACGGGAGCGCAGCCAATCAGCTCAGCGACCAACCTCCAGCTGGAGGAGCAGAAGGTAGAAGGGCTACCAATCAGCTGGATGACGTTGGGATGGTCAAAGTCCGTCATGTAGGCGGCTTCCTTCAGACACTGTTCAATGTCCTCTGATGACGTGATGTCAGCTGTTCTCACACACACACACACACACACAGTTACATTTCTGTCCCATCCACAGACACCACTGAAGAAGAAGACCGACCACTCACATTTCAGCACCTTGACTGCCACCTTCTGGACAGATGAGTCTTCCATCTTCAGGAAGGCCTCCCGCACGGATCCAAACTCACCTGCACAGGTAAAAATCAGAGCTATCTTATCTATGTGTGTGTGTGTGTGTGTGTGTGTGCGCTGTGCGCCTGTTACCTTTTCCCAACATGTGTCCCAGTGTGAGCAGCCTCTCTGGAATTAGGACATCCTGGAGTTTGTTCTTCAGGTCAGTGTTAATTCCAAGACTGTCCACTACACACACACACACACACACACACACACACACACACACACACACCTGCTAAAAACCATCTGAGCTTGATACTGTTCCTGTGCTGCTCAATCACATCTGGAAAGTTACTTCCAGCAGTTTTAGTGAGAACATGCGTGGTCTCCATGGCAACGCTGCAAACATGCACCACCTTGACCTTGGAGGTGGACTTACAGGTGGACTCTTCCGGCTCAGGACAGGTTCTGCTGAAGGATCGAGCTGCTGTGAAGGAAACTAAACTCTCTGGGCCAGAAGATTTAAAGGCTGACCTAAACACACAAACAAACACACACACACGCACGCGCGCGCACGAAAAAAAAAACACACACAAACACACGCGCTGCGGGTCAACCCTTTTCCCGCTGGTGGAGGTCACGGCTGCTCCGGGCTTACCCGAGCGGCGTGTCCTTTCGGCGATGGCGAGCGAGGGCGGCCAGCAGCAGCGCCACCGCGGTGGCCACCAGCGCCCCCAACAGCAGGCCCACCCACACGTGCTGCGCCGGCTCTGCAGCTGCACTGAGGGGGGCAGAACCATCAGCGGGGGGCTCCATGGTCCACACCTACGGTGGTGCACGCAGACACCTGGAAGGAGGAATTGAAGAAGCGTCCTCCCCCCGACAGGTGAGCCAGGTTCTCCTTAAACAGCAGAGGTTCCTGGGGGTGGCGCACACGCACGCACACACACACACACACACACACACACCAGCAGCTGAAGCTCAACAGATGGATGCTGCATCAGGACCAGCAGCACTCATAAGCCCCGCCCCCTGCGCAGAGGAAGCTGCTACACTGATTGATCATGTCAGCGGCTCACCTGAGCTCCTCCCCCCAGGCTCCACTGCACCTTGTAGGCCAGCAGCTTTCCCTGGAGCTCCTCCTCCTGCAGCTCCGCCCACTTCAGAACCAGCTGATGACCCAGCAGCTCAAACGTCACATTCCCAGGTGCTGCTGAGGGAACTGGAGGAAGACAGGTGGACAGGTGATGGGTCACATGATCACCAGTGGTCACATGTCATTCCTTCTGCAGCCTGCAGCGCTGCGGAGGCCACTGCGCAAACTGACGCTTTTGTATGACTGCAGGACGCAGGACACACGCGCGCACACACACACACACACAAACTGGTGGTGTGGAGAGGACTGGAATCTACTGGATCTAGCTGGCCCCCTCCCCACACGTACACACATCCTGGGACTTCTAACCTGGTAGTGGGGCCCTAACCCTAACCCCCCTCACCTGATTCAGGTGTCTGGAAGTGCAACCAACTGGAAAAGGGCGACACCCCCACCTCGTTGACACAGGACACCCGGACGCTGTAGTTGCAGTGGCTGTTTAGACCCGACAGAACCTGCAGGTGAGGAGGAACCAGAACCCTCCGCTGAGGAAGCTCCACCCTCCTGGGAGAACGCATTAACACCTGAGGGGGCGGAGACACCATCAATACCTGGTGGTTATTTAGAAGCGTGCGTGTGTGTGTGTGTGTGTGTGGGAGTGAGACAGAGACCTGAATGTTGCACGTAGACAGCTCAGAGTGCCCACTGAATCCTGGTTTCCATGACAACGTGACCTTGTCCACCGTACTCAGAACCTGAAGCTGCTCTGGAGCTGCTGGCAAAACTGGGAGGCCCCGCCCACCAGAGTTGTATCATCC
>CAAE01007103.1:0-16328 GCA_000180735.1 Tetraodon nigroviridis | reverse complement strand
GGAGAGGAGGAGAGAAGGTCATTAGCGTTTGCGGCTGCATCGTGGTGCTAACAGAGGCCTGGCTGCATGGGAACGTCCCAGAGCTAGCCGTGGAGCTAGTGGGCCGTCCAATCGTCCAGGCAGGTGCACGTGAACGTCAGCCCGTGCACGTAGGGACTGATGCACAAGGACGCCCCCCTGCAGGACGTCCCCCTGGACCTCCAGACCAGGACCAGACCAGCACCTGGGCGTCCCTCAGGGCTGCGTTCTCGTCCCCTCTCCAAACTGGGGTGGCCCCGCCCACCCAGGACAACAGCCGCCACCGGATTGGTTCATTCTGGTCTGAAGACAACAAAGCTTCTCCGATCCTCCCCTAGCTTTAGCGGAGTGTGCAATAATTAGCCTAATTAGCAACAAAAACAAGCCCTGCGATGGCTGGGACCAAAGCAGAGCAGCGCTAGCGGCTGTCACACTGGCAGCTTTGAAAAAGGGCGCAGACTGAAGCTACGTTTGGCTAACGCCCGGAGCTCAGAACCATCTTGGAGTTGTGTTTGTGGGCCTCTTCCTGCTGGGGTTATCATCACTAGCACGCTAACCTCTGAGCTAGCACGCTAACCACAGCTAGCTCGAAGAGAGACATCAGCATCGTTCTCTGACTGGCTGCTGGTAACAGTCAGACAAGTCTGTGCCTGACCCTGACGTCCCCCACCCACACACACACACACACACACACACACACACAATAAGCTGGCATTCCAGCGTGTGTGTGCAAACACACCTCTCACATTCCAAAGGTCTTTATCTCTCACAGGCAGCAGCTGAACGAGCCCCAGGAACCTGAGGAACCCTGAAGAAGGTCCACGGCTGCAGCGCAGGAAGGCTCCTCAGCTCCCACCTGTGGCCCCGGGGTGACCTCTGACCTCTGACCTCTGTAGCTCTAACAGGACTCAGCTGTCAGGCAGAGCAGCACCGAGACCAAGATCAGCAGAGAACCTGTAGCCTGAGGCAACCGAAACAGTTTACACACACCTGAACACGCACGCACACACACCTGAACACGCACGCACACACACACACAGGGACAGGCTGATCCAGGTTGATTCTTGAACACTACAAGACTGTGTGCCTGATAGTTAGGCGTGTGTGTGTGTGTGTGTGTGTGTTTGTGTAGCAGGTTAGCTAGTTGTGTTCCCAGGTCCAAATGTTTCCAGCTTATAGTTTGACAGTACTGGGATGGGTCAGGGTCAAAGGTCGCGCCCTCTTACCTCCACTCAGTCTGATTCTGCCTCCTGGGTCACAACAACATCGCTAACTGCTAGGAGGGATGCTGCTGGATCCAGGATGGATGCTGTTGGACCCAGGACGGGTCCAACAGAACCTCCTGGAGAGGGACACACCCACTGACCCTGTTCCTGAACCCTGCCAGGACCTTAGCTAGGTCAGCGCTAGCTCCTGCTAACAGGGTAGCTAGTCCCTACAGCCCAGCACCAGACATGCTGATAACGGAGAATCCCTCCACTAAACTGACTGCTGCTTTGCTGACTGGTTTCAGGCTGGGTGACAACAGTCAGCAAATCACAGCCAGTCGGACCCCCCCGGGAGCCATCACTCACCCACCCATCCACCCACTCACCCACTCACCCACCCACTCACGCATTCTTGAATCAGTGTCCCCATCACTGACTTCAGGGCTGTTAGCTTCCTGCCTCCCAGTGCCCTCCCAGTGCCCTCCCAGTGCCCTCCAGTGCCCTCCAGTCCTCTGGGCAGAACACCTCTGTTCGCTGGTTTTCCTGCGTGTCCGCAGCACCTGAACGCACCGCGGCGGCCATCTTTTCCTCTGAGGGCTGATTTCTGCCCTTTAGAAGGAAAAACACTCAAAACACTCGTTTGTTGGCTTCAGGAACCAGACGGAGGAAACGTTCCCCTTCATTCTGCTGAGGTGCCTGTACATTCCTACACACACACACACACACACACACACACACACACACACACACACACACACACACACACACCCACGCCCTGCTAAGAGCCAACAAAAGGTAGGAATCCGTAGAGGTAGAGAGCCCACCCTTCATGTTTTCCTTCTCTTTATAGTGACACCCCCCAGCCAGCCGAAACACACACACTCACACACACACTCACACACACACTCACACACACACTCACCATGTAGTTCATTTTGGGCCCCTGAAGGGGCTCGCTTGGGCCCTGGAAGTCTTTGGCTTCTGCGCAAGCTGAACTTGTAGATCCCAGAGGAAGAGCCTCGCGGCCCGGTCTTCCTCTCCCGCTCCTCTTCCTCGCCTGTCCAGCGCCGCTGCCACAACTCCGGGGCTTTGTTTTCAGGAGCGCAGCAGATCCCGGCGCATTCCGCTGCTCCGTGAGCTCACTCCTGAGGAATGCGAGCGCTGCTGGCCGCCGCCGGCCTGCCGACTGCTGCTCCTCTTCCTCTGGCTCAGGAAAAAGGGGAGGAGCCTGGAGCCCACACGTCACTTCTGGCTGAAATCCGATGTTCCCCTTCGGGATCTTGGCCATTGGCCCAGGCGTCCAGTGTCAGGCCCTCCCCCGGCCCTCCTCCTCCTCCTCCTCCTCCCCCGGCCCACTGCTGACCCCTGGTGGACGCCGGCCGCCACCGGAACATTCTTCCAACCTCTGGAGGGAAAAAGCTCGCGGGGATCAGCCGGAATGCTGACCGACTGTTCCCAAAGTTCATCCTCAACCTAAACTTTTCCTTTTGCTCTCTGTTTCTCTTCTTTTACTTATCTTCTTCTTCTTCTTCTTCTTCTTCTTCTTCTTCCCTCTGACCATCGCTCAGAGTTTGTTGCTAAGCGGAGGAGAAGACGGAGCATCTAAAGGACTCCAACGAGGACTTTCCTTACTGGCCCTCGGAGCCGCTAACTGGGACGTTCCCGCTCGCAGGAGGCTCTTCTGCTGGTGGACGTGGAGGACGGCGCCACGGGACAGCCTGTCCCCAGACGCTCCGTCCTTTTATAGCTCAGCACAAGCAAAGTAGGCTAATTAGCACATCCGCTCGTTAGCACTCATTTCCTTCCCATTCCTCCCAGTGTGGAGACACTGGTGGACAGTGGGACACCCAGTTGGACACACGTTCACACACTGGTGTGAACATGACTGTTGTTATTACACACGACTGTTGTTATTACACTTGACTGTTGTTATTATGTTGGCTGCTGCCATCACAGGCCCAGCACACCTCCCTGGCCCCGCCCCTAGGCCTGGCCCTCAACCAACCATCAGACACACACACACACACTTAAACCAACTGCTTAGATCAACATCACATGACCTCGGAGGGTGGCCCTGATTGGCCAAAGTCTGCAGCCTTCAGGCGTCAACAACACCTGACTAGATGAGAAACAGTCAAACACACAGTCAGACAAACAGACAGTCAGAAACAGTCAGACACATAGTCAGAGAGTCAGTCAGTCAGTCAATCAATCAGACAGACAGACAGACAGTCAGACAGGCAGTCAGTCAGACAGACAGTCAGTCAGACAGGCAGTCAGTCAGACAGACAGGCAGTCAGTCAGACAGACAGACAGACAGCCAGACAGGCAGTCAGTCAGACAGGCAGTCAGATAGACAGGCAGTCAGTCAGATAGACAGGCAGTCAGTCAGACAGGCAGTCAGTCAGACAGGCAGTCAGTCAGACAGATAATCAGTCAGACAGAGGGCAGTCGTCAGTCAGTCAGACAGACAGACAGATAGACAATCACGTCAGACAGACAGGCAGTCGGTCAGAGAGACAGACTGATGTGCTGGCTCTGGTTTCAGACTGTTTACATCACTCTTTGTATTAGGACTGTGTGCGCGTGCGCGTGCTGCTCTGACTGCTGCCACACCGGAAGCCATGCTGGTGTGAGGGACCCTCAGGGACCCTCAGGGACCCGGGTCCTGGTCCTGCTCGGGCCCAGCGGCCATGTTGAAAGTTCACGCACCAACTACCAATGCAAAGGGCCGCACACGCACGCGCTGATGACGTCATTTCCCACTGCCCCAGAATTGTGACGTCACTCCAGCTAACCCCACCAACGCGCGCGGTAGAGGTCAGACTTCGAACCCAGGTCACGTGGGGGAGCGGGCTCAGCGCCGTCAGCTGATCCGGGACAGGGGGCAGACCTGGACCCTGGACCCGTGCGCGTGCACGAGCTGGTGGCTCGGCGTGGACGCGTGCGTGCGGCAGTATACTCACGGGCACAGACATGTTGCCGCGGTCGCGGTCCTGCGCGTCAGGCGGTAACGCCGGCGGTGGCTGGGGCGGTGTTCTCCTCACGGCGTCACTCCTCCTTCTCCCACTCCATCTTGGAAGACAAACATCCGCTTCTGGCCACGCACGCGCCTGGTTTTTGGGGCTCGGCAGCGGCGCGGCCCACAGCCCTGCCCGCTCCCTCCGGACTCTCCTGATGCCTCGAAGACTGCGGTGGAAACACCTGCGGCGGCGCTAACGAGCCGCTGCCTGAAACAACAAGTCAAAGCGGGAAATCAAACGGGCCGAGGGCAGCGCTTCCTCCTCCGGTGTTGTCCACTGCGGTCAACCGAGACGCCGCGAACATCCCTCTGCGCTCCTCTGGCAACTTTACGGTAGAAACCCGTCCGCGGAGCTGCGCCTGCGGTACGGTACGATCGAGCCGTTCTCTGGCACAACTTCCGCCTTCAAAATAATGTGCTTACGACTTCGCGTTTCCCAGTGATTGAAGGACTGTGGGTTTACCTGAAAACTACACCTTATTAAAAAAGCGTATACAAAGAAAAACAGCTATTTTTATCCATCTTATCTCACACGAACTCAACTTGTTTTGTGAGGCGTCTACATCAACACCTTGTTTTGGAAACCGGAAGCGGTGTCGTGGGTAATTACCGCTTTGACGAGTCTTCGAGTAGAGGCCTCTCCCGTGTTGTTCAGAATAGGAGCGCAGACCATCTTGCTCAGTTCTGCCGTTTCCGATTAGGACACATGTCCCTGAATGTATCACGCATTTCCCGTCGTTTATTCAACAGAGCTGATTATTGTAATACGAGTATTTACATGTTCCATCTAATTTAGTAACACACATTTGCCAGTTCCGCTCAGCCTTCAGCCCCACCATGACTAACCCCACCCAAAACGGGACCACCATCCAAGCGTGGGACATGGAGTGGGGGGATGGGGGGATGAGGCGATCAACATCCTTCTAATTTCTGCATTTATTTACAGCTTTGGCTGGAGCCTGATGCTGCTGGGATGGATGGATGGACAGACAGACAGACTGAGAGAGAGACGGGTTCCCAGTCCAGGACAGAGTCCAGTAATAGAGCAGTCTGACCCTGTTCAGGGTCTCTGCAGCACCAGATGTGGACACCACCACCTCAGCATCACCACCCGTCTGTCTGCCTGTCTGTGGTGAGACACCCGTCTGTCTATGGTGAGACACCCGTCTGTCCGCCTGTCTGTGGTGAGACACCCGTCTGTCCGCCTGTCTGTGGTGAGATACCCGTCTGTGGTGAGACACCCGTCAATCTGTGGTGAGACACCCGTCTGTCCGCCTGTCTGTGGTGAGACACCCGTCTGTCCACCTGTCTGTGGTGAGATACCCGTCTGTGGTGAGACACCCGTCTATCTGTGGTGAGACACCCGTCTGTCTATGGTGAGACACCCGTCTGTCCGCCTGTCTGTGGTGAGACACCCGTCTGTCTATGGTGAGACACCCGTCTGTCCGCCTGTCTGTGGTGAGACACCCGTCTGTCCGCCTGTCTATGGTGAGACACCCGTCTGTCCGCCTGTCTGTGGTGAGACACCCGTCTGTCCGCCTGTCTATGGTGAGACACCCGTCTGTCCGCCTGTCTGTGGTGAGACACCCGTCTGTCCGCCTGTCTGTGGTGAGATACCCGTCTGTGGTGAGACACCCGT
This sequence comes from Tetraodon nigroviridis, assembly GCA_000180735.1. Taxonomy (NCBI): domain Eukaryota; kingdom Metazoa; phylum Chordata; class Actinopteri; order Tetraodontiformes; family Tetraodontidae; genus Tetraodon; species Tetraodon nigroviridis. Next base: position 10,441 of record CAAE01007103.1, on the reverse strand, counting down.
CAATCTGTGGTGAGACACCTGTCTGTCCGCCTGTCTGTGGTGAGACACCCGTCTATCTGTGGTGAGACACCCGTCTGTCTGTGGTGAGACACCCGTCTATCTGTGGTGAGACACCCGTCTGTCTGCCTGTCTGTGGTGAGACACCCGTCAATCTGTGGTGAGACACCTGTCTGTCCGCCTGTCTGTGGTGAGACACCCGTCTATCTGTGGTGAGACACCCGTCTGTCTGTGGTGAGACACCCGTCTGTCTGCCTGTCTGTGGTGAGACACCTGCCTGTCTGTGGTGAGACACCCGTCTGTCTGCCCGTCTGTGGTGAGACACCTGCCTGTCTGTGGTGAGACACCCGTCTGTCTGCCTGTCTGTGGTGAGACACCTGCCTGTCTGTGGTGAGACACCCGTCTGTCTGCCTGTCTGTCTCTCACTAGGAGGCCCATGCTCAGCTGCACCTATGCTAACAGTCCAGTCTCTCTTTCTCTCCCTCTGTGGATCCTGACTGATGCGGAGCCCAGATCTCCACACCAGGTCCTGGTCCCGGTCCTGTTCCTGGTCCAGGTCCTGTTTCTGGTCCAGGTCCTGGTCCTGATCCAGGTCCAGGTCCAGCTTCAGGTCTTGACCCTGTCCCTAGTCCTGCTCCTGGTCCTTCAGAAGGCCAGGTTTCCTGGGTAAACTGCTACCTGGAGCTCAGAGGTGCCCAGGCCTGAACGACTGTTCTTCAGGGCTGCCAGAGGGAGAAGAACCAAGCCCAGCGGACACAGCAACAGTTTTAATGACATCACCGTTGTCAACGGCAACGCAGGCAGGAGGGACCGTGACCACAACAGAGCCTCAGGGGGACTGTTTCAGGTTGTTACTCAGCTACGCCGAAGCTGCTGGACAACCGTCCCCCAGCAGCTTCAGAGTGTGTGTGAGAGTGTGTGTGTGAGTGTGTGAGAGTGTGTGAGTGTGTGTGTGTGTGTGTGTCATCTCTTCATGTTGCTGAGGCGGACGGCCTTCTCTAACTCAAACTGCCGGTGGTCCACGCGCTCCAGGAAGTTCTTGCGCTCCACATACCTACAGACGGACAGACAGCAGAGATCAGGCCGGTGTCCTCCGTCCTCCCACGGCGGCGTGGGGACAGCTCACCCGTGTCTGCCTCTGTTGTGGATGGCCACCTCCTCGCTGATGCCCTCCTCTGTCTTGAACGTGTCCCAGTCCATCCTGGACTTCTCCAGCGTGCTCATCTTTGACTTCTTCCCACCCATGTGGCTCAAGATGCCCCACATGCCCGCGGGGCGTTTGGCACTGCAAGACGGGGGGACGGGGGGGGGACAGGGGAGACAGAAACGGGGGGGACATAGGAGAGACAGAGATGGGGGGGACAGGGGAGACAGAGACGGTGGGGGGACATAGGAGAGACAGAGATGGGGGGGACAGGGGAGACAGAGACGGTGGGGGGACATAGGAGAGACAGAGATGGGGGGGACAGGGGAGACAGAGACGGGGGGGGAAATAGGAGAGACAGAGACGGGGGGGACAGGGGAGGGACATAGGAGAGACAGAGACAGGGGGCACGGGGGACAGTTGTCCTCAGTCTTTGGACGTGAACATCAACTCCGTCCTGGTGAGTGCGGACGCTCCCAGTCTGGGGTGGCTGAGCTCAGCAGCAAAAGTGACTCAAAACGACCTGGGTGTGTGTGTGTGTGTGTGTGAGATACACCTTGGGCCAGGAAGTGGCAGTTGCCGGGGTGATGACGTCTTGTCTGTTTCCTGTTTGCCACCCTGGTTCTTCAGGAACATCTGGGCCTCTCTGGAACCTGCTGGTACCTCCTTCTGGACCCTGGGAGAGGAGCGGTGTTAGACGGCCAGGGTGTGTGTGTGTGTGTGTGTGTGTGTGTGTGTGTGTGTGTGTGTTGAGTCTCTACCTTATTTCTTCCCCAGCAAAGTCAAACACTTTGGTGATGGTAACTTTGCTCGGCTGCGGCTCTTTTGACTGTGTTTTCAGAGGAGCTGAAGTTGAGACTGGAGGCTCCTCCTGGGGAGTGGAAAAACAGGCGGCAACAGTCAGAAACAATTACCGTATTTTCTGGACTATAAGCCGCTACTTTTTTCATGGGTTTTGAACCACGCGGCTTATACAAAGATGCGACTATAGTGTGGATTTTTCTTCCACCGCTAGGGGCGCTCTAACCGGAATTAGAATGAAAAAGAAGATAGACAAAAACTAAATGCAACGAAGAATACGCTACTTTTTCTTTAGCAGATATAACACGGACGACAAATTACCAAGTGTTAATTATTTTCAAGTCCTCGCCCCTTCATCACGGAACCCACACGAAGAAGTTCGTATGATGCAAGTTTTAAGTTGAAGGCCATCGATCTCGCTATCCAGGAAGGAAACCGCGCTGCTGCACGCTAGCGTAGCGCCCAATAAAGCTATGGTGAGACGTTGGAGGTGGCAGCGGGAAGAGCTCATGCACCCACGGGGGTGGACCCTTGTCCCCTGGAGGACCCACACACCCACGGGGGTGGACCGTTGTCCCCTGGAGGACCCACACACCCACGGGGGTGGACCCTTGTCCCCTGGAGGACCCACACACCCACGGGGGTGGACCGTTGTCCCCTGGAGGACCCACACACCCACGGGGGTGGACCGTTGTCCCCTGGAGGACCCACACACCCACGGGGGTGGACCCTTGTCCCCTGGAGGACCCACACACCCACGGGGGTGGACCGTTGTCCCCTGGAGGACCCACACACCCACGGGGGTGGACCATTGTCCCCTGGAGGACCCACACACCTACGGGGGTGGACCGTTGTGAAGGTGCCACGCCCACCTGAGCTGTGCTGCAGCACTGCGACCCTGCGGGGCCGTCTGCGGGGCCGTCTGCGGGTCTGGGTCCCACATCAGACAGGAAACGCGCCCAAAGGTGGTCGGCCTTCTTCTTCTGGGCTTCCTCGTCATCGCTGTGTCCCGGCTGGGCCCCGTCTGCTCCGGCTTCACCCTTCTCCTCCTTTCCAGCTTCCAGCCTTGGGCTCTTCTTCTTCTTTCTACACGACACCAGTGAAGAAGACACAAATGACTCCATGCACCCTCTTCAGGGGCACCAGAAGGGCGGCCCTGTTTGGACCCGGGCCCACCAGGACCCCCCTCAGAGGTTCCTGACCACAGACGGACCTTTTCATCTCCACAGAGAGGCTTCTCCTCTCCGTGGGGCCCCTGGGCCCTCACACCCCTCTTGACCTTGGATAACCCTCATAAGGATCTCCAGGTGCTTCCCAGAAGCAGAAACCCAGAGCCGGAACCCCCAGGCCAGCACAGTGGCAGGAAAGAACTCAGAAACCTGGAGCAGGACCAGGCTTACAGGGAAGAACCATCCTGGTGAAAGCCAGCTGGGTAAGGGAGCAGAAGAAGAGGGAGACGGGACAGAGAGAGGGAAAGAGAGACAGAAGCAATGGTCCCAGCTCTACTGGTCCCAGCATGAGGTCCCAGCTCTACTGGGACCTCATCTGGTTCGCTGCCTGTTCAGAGAGCTTCTGGCTGGCTGGTGTCATGTGACTCCAGCCTTGGGAGATCTATCTCCGTCATTCCCATTTTGGAGAAATTGTTTGAATCCACACTGGCTACGAGTGAGGGGACACGTCCAATAGCATCAGCTAGCTCCTCTGCTCTCCTCACTTTTACTCTGGAGAGTCTGTGGAACCATCCCAGCACCCCTCCACCAAGCTCACCTCACACCAGACACCAGCTTCCTTTTCTTCTTCACCTCCTTCTTCCCAGAGTCGGGATGTGGAACGTCGTCCTCCTCGTGCAGAGGGTCCTCCTTCTCACACTCGTTGATGTCCTCCTCGCTGAGGTTGTCATCTGGAGGGAGAGACACGGAGCGGAACATCAGAACGGGCGGCTAGAAGGAGGCGTCCACCTCCACCCTGTCTGGCGAGGAGAGCCTTCATCTGCAGGAGGGCTTGGGAGGGGCTACAGGAACACTGGCACCAGGAACCTTTAGTCCCTGGAACCAACCCCCTTCAGGCCTTTCCTCTAGGGACCGACAATCACCATGTGGACAACGGCAATATGCTGTCCACTCTCTCTCACACTCACACACACACTCACACACACTCACACACACTCACACACACTCACACACACACACACACACACACACACACACACACACACTACATACTGCTCGGGGCAAATAAACTGACACTGAATTAACTACAACCGTTTGTTTGGTTATTCAGGACTAATTTAGCAGCAGGGACCGTTTGCGCAGGTTTTCAGGCTGCTTTTTTTACCTAAAAGGCAGCTTATATCGGTGCCGATAGGATGAATTAAAAATCTTGGACAAGCCTGTTTGGTGAAGTTTCATCTTTGACCGCTGTCCTCACCTGAGGGGACGTAATCCGCATCTTCATTAGACGAGTACCCGTCCGAGTCGTAGTCCGAGTAATTCATCATTCAGGGAAGAAGTGAATTCAGGCGTCCTCCCTGAGCACGTCTGAACATCCAGAACGCCACAAAATGAAGTATTATATTCCCTATAGCTGTTTTTTGGTAGGATTTGGTGACAAAATTATATTTAACGTTTAGTCAACAACGCGATCCACCACCTCATTAGCACTGAGCATGCGCGACCTGGCCGCCATCTTGGAATGGGCAGCTACGTACGGCAACTCAACATGGACAAACTTCATGAAGACTAACACGAACTGCGTCATAATAGGTTCTAAAACTGCAGAGAATTGGAACAAAGGAAAACTAGAAAGATCTAAGATTTCTGGGACACCATTTAACGTAAAATTTATTTGTTCTTCAGAAACACCACATAATATCTGAGATGACGGAAACCCGGGGTTATCGATTTCCCTAAACCGGTTCAGCGTAACCTGAGCTGTAACCATGGCAACAAACTCCTTTAAACTAACCTGGGATTTAAAAAGCGGATTTGGCAAAATCTTCGACTTAATCAGCTGTGATTTACAGAAAACTCAGGGTTTTCGGTTTCAGAAAGTCAGTCCAGCGTAACTTTGAGTTAGTAACCATGGCAACAGACTGTGAAACTAACCTGCTTGCAGGAAGGTTAGTTCCAAATTAGCCAAATAATAAGTTTCTATCGTTCTTAAAAGCTGTAGCCTGTTGGGAGAGGAAGATATGACCCCGGCTGGATGTTTTCTCGTAACCTGATTTGTTAACCTCAGCATTTTCAGCCCCACAGCGCTTTGATCCCTGAATATGGCTCTCAGTCCAGAGCAAAAACTGTAGATTGTATGTGTGTGTGTGTTTTTTTAAAAATAATTTTTATTTTTGTAATTTTTTTTTAAAAACCTATTTACTGTAATATCAGTCACGAAGTCACGATGAATCTTATCAGTTTCATCACTAAACAAATGAGCTCTAAAAGCAGCAGCCGGTTCCACAGAACTCCTTCTGCTCCCAGTAAAACCAGTAAAACAAATAAAACCAGTAAAACCAGCAAAACCAGCGGCTCCAGTTGTGTAAATAATGGATAAATTCGATCAACCACCACTGGGTGGCGCTGGAGCCCCTCAGCCTGTTTCTGTTGGTCAGAATGAATAGAATAGAAGAATAGAATAGATCTTTATTGGTCCCACAGTCGGGGAAATTGCACTGTTCCAGCAGCAGAAACGTTGGGAGAGAAAGTACGAAAGTGCAGGAAGATTTGTGACACTATGTACACCAATAAATATTATATACAGGATTTACATATATGTATGTACACGTGAAGTATGTGCACGTGGTTTGTTAGTCCTTGTGGAGGACCTAGGAAGCAGCGTTGAAGAGTCTGATGGCTGTGGGGAGGAAGGACCTGCGCTAGCGCTCCTTCTTGCACTGAGGAGGCCTCAGTCTGGAGCTGAAGGAGCTCCCCTTGGAGATCAAATTTAAACACATTCAGATTTGAAGACAAGTAAGACAGGCGTTTAGATAGATAGATAGAAATATGGTAGATAGATAGATAGATGGATCTAATAGGCTTTCAGATAGACAATATTACCTCCTGACACTGATGATGATGGTTTGTCTTCTTTGTTTTGTGGGTTTCTCTAATTAAATAAAGCTGGTTATCTCAGTTTAAATGAAGCGACTGAGGGCTGATTAATGAGGACAGACTAAAACCACCATGTTTGGACTTCCTAAAGGCTCTATGCTGCCTGGTGGTTTGCTTCTGAGGCTCAAACACCCACAAAGAACAGAAACATCAGATGAGATCAACAACTAGACATGATTTCTCTCTCTCTCTCTCTCTCTCTCTCTCTGATTTATCACTCATAGACTCAGTCAGAACACTGTCTCCCTCTTTCTCTCTCTCTCTTTTTGTCTTTTGCTTTTTTTTCTTGGAAATATTTAAATTTTAATAATCTGAGTTGGACAGTTTGGAGTCTTTCAACCCAGAGTTCTCCGAGCTTGGTAAACCTGCTCTTTGCTAGTAAGCAGGTTAGTTTCATTAAGGTCTGTTACCATGACAACTACGCAGAGTTTTGTTGAAGCGGTTTTGTGAGGTTTCCCATTAATCAGGGTGAAATAACTGAACCTGTTTTCTAAAACTGTCATTTAGAAGAAAAAATCTTGAAAAAACTAGATCTTTCCACGTTTTGCTAAGCTACCAGGAAGCGCTGATATGAGCCAAGGAACCGAAGGTGAAATAAACTTGGGTGATGTTCTGAACCAGATCAAAGCCCCCCTGTTTGCTCATTAAGCAGCCACGTTTGTAGCCTCATATTACTGCTGCCCACACAGAGGAGCAGTCCCAGCCCTCCCAGTGCTTTACTGGTTGATCTTTTTGGGGACGGTGTCTGCTGAGCGAGAGCTGACCTGAGGTCGGCGCCGATGCTAACGACTGTATTCAGACGGCTCTTCCCACCTTTGTTGTTCCCCTGAAAGCATCACAAACACGTCTTTAAACCATCTTTTTCCACGCAAGCGGGCACATCTTCTGAAGCACTCTCAGCCCTCTTTTGATTAATTATATGTGCAAATTACCTTTAATCACTTCCCATTCAGGACATCTTCAAACTGAAGCGTGTGACGACCATCTCAGCACATTACACGAGGTCGGGCCAATTATGTGTGATTTAGGAGAAGAGGCTTTAATGACAGCCTGGCCGTCTTTGTGCTCGCGCTCCTCCTTTCATCTGGAGCCAGCGGACACCAGGATTCCTCCCAGCTCAGGCTGCCAGAGGCACCACCACTGACACGCACGTGGCAGAAACCCTCACCCAGGACCACTGCCGTGGTGCTGGGATATCGCCCAGTGACACCAGAGAAGAGATAAGACCTTCACACTGGACTGGTACAGCAGCACAAGACATTTAGGACGCGTTCCACTCCAGGAGTCCAGGGGCCAGCCCCCCACTGTGCAGGCTCATCCAACCAGTCTGTGGAGCCTCTTCCTGTCCCGCTGGGAGCACCAACCTCCCCAGCAGACCACTGCATGGAAGACCACAGAGGCCACCACAGTCTCGTAGAATGTCCTCAGTAGTTGGCTCACACCAGAGGATCCAGCCTCCTCAGCAGGTCCAGGGTTAGGGTTAGGGGTAGTAAACACCAGGGTACTGGACGTCCTCACTCTTTCATGGTGGAGTCCCTGGATGTGCTGGATGGGGGTCGATCAGCATCTCCGTGGTCCTGCTGGCATTAACTTGATTCAGCTCACTCCCATCGATCCATGATGGCCTTCCTGTACTCACAGTCGTCCCCCTCTGACACACGTTGACACAAGATGTTTCACCTTCCCCCATCACTCTTCAGTAATAAGCTCTCCCAGGATGGAGCTTGAAAATACAGCCCATGTGGACCATTAGCATGCTAGTGATCTGGATGGTCACCTGAGGGTCGTTGGCGGGGTCATTTACTTGGTTTCGGTTCGGGTGCTTCTCTATTGTCTGCTGGGTCACATGGTGATGAGTCACCGGGCCTGGTTTGATGGCCTGAACATTTTTGATGACTGAAAGAGTGGAGGACGCCATTGGACGTGGGGGACAGGAAGGTCCACCACCTCTGCTTAAAGATGGTTTTTCCAACTTCACGTGGATGGTTCCTTGACACCAGCGATCTTCTCTGGCCAGGACACATACCTGGCTGTCCTCAAAGGAGTGTCCCCCTTTCTTTAGGTGTAGGTGGACGGCTGCGACCTGTCCTGAGGAGGTGGCCTGTACATTGGGGAAACTAAACGGCCCCTCCAACACAGACCTGCCTGCAAGCACACACTCCTTTGAGAACAGTCAAGAACGTCTACTGGCCAGAAAAGATGGCTGACGGAGCACCGCCTGGTCCGTGGTGTCAAACAGTCCCTCGGTGCATCTCAGGCGTCCTCGGACCACCGCTTCATATGCCTGAACTTGTCCCTGTCCTCGGTCCTGTCCTCACCTGGCCTCGTCCCTGTCCCTGGCCTTGTTCCTGTCCTGCTTTATTGACCTTCTGGGCTCTTCTACCCAAATTGAAGGATCCTGGCGATGAAAGGACGTTTGCTGTGAGTCACAGATAAAGATGGTGGTTTGTAACAGCTCAGCATCACTTTCATTTTAAGGATCTCGGAGAATGAAGGTGTAGTTCAGGATGTACAGAGTGGAGCGGATGAAGAACCTGCACAAAGAGCTGCCTCCTCTTCTCCAGCCTGGAGCTCAGCAGCAGCAGCAGGCTGATACAAAAAGCCTTTCACACCTGTGGCTCTGAGTGTGACTAAGCTCTGAATGGATGTGGCTGACGCTGCCGAGCGTCCCAGGATGACCCCAGCCTCTCTAAATGCTAATGAAGCTTGCAGCTGGGATCTTCTACAGCCTGAGAACAGCAGGAGCAACCATGGATTAGAACTCAGCTACATCTACTGAGGCTTCCGTGTGCTACCACCAAACAGCCAGAACGGCCTTGAAAGGTCCTGGAAGTACCCTGCAACATGGAAAAATACCAGAACCAGACTTTTAAGTCACCAAATCTACATCAGTGATAACTCCACCATATTTTCATCCTCAAAGGGTGGCACCTGGGGAACCTGGGGCTCATGGAGCCGTTTCCACATTTGATGACTGTTGATGGTCCCTGATCCAGCATTCCCTCTGTGTGACAGACTCATGCTAGCAGTGCTTGGGGACTGTGTTTATCTCACTGATAGAAAACCTTATTGAAAGACGAGGACGCACATGGGACGGTCCATTTCATTGCAGGACATCTGTTTCTATCTGGCTTCCTAACTTCGTTTGGACCTCCACCGTGGTTTTTACTGACAGCAGCGCGATGAGACTGAGGCAAACCAGAGCTGCACCGCTGACCGTTGTAACTCAATCCCCTGAGCTGCGCCGCCATGGAGGCTCAGATCAATGCAATTTTCTTTTGAACTCAAATAACATCAGGTCGCTCTCAAAACGGGGCCGTTTTGTCCGGAGGCGTCCCGAGGGGCTGCGGCCTCGGCCTCGGCCTAGCCTCACCTGTCCGCTTGTGAAGGGGGGAAAGCCACACAGAGAGCATGCTAACTCAACAGGGAACCACTCCCAGGACCCTCCTGCTGGGAGGCGGAGGTGCTAACTGCTATGCTAACTGGAAGCGTTGTTGCGGCATCCGCTTCAGCTTAGTGAGTTTGCCGCAAACAGCAGAAATCACACATCTTCTGTTTCAGGGGCGAGGAAAAGCTTGTAATAACAGGTTAATAACAGCCTGGATGGGGACAGTCGTGAAATGTCACCATCACTCAGTGAATCTGAGTCTAAGATCATTCTTTGTTCTGGCTTTTTGGGTCTCAGATACTTGTTTGCTTTCTGGTTTTTATCCTGCTAATGAAAGTCAGGTTAAATGGCTGTCGTTATCCGTCCTCTGGTCACGTGACAGAAATCGTTACCTTTGGGTTTGGGGCCTAATCAAATTCAGCTCCTGGGTCCAATCTGGCCCTGATTTCATAGACTGAACCAGTTCTGTGCGTCAGGCCCGAAAGAGACGCTAAAGCGGAGGGCAAAAAAAAAAAGAATTTCAAAGCTCAAAGCTTTGAATTATTATTATTCAAATCATCAGGACTTAGTTCAGATTCTGGACACATTTCTAGCCGTGCTCTTCCAGCGGTGAGAAAGTTCCTCTAATGGAACTTTCTGCTCCTCTCTCTCTGCACCCTCTCGCTCTCTTCTCCTCCCTTGGTGTCATCGTGTCCTCTCTATTATCTCCATCCTCCTCCTCGCTGGTTTCATGAAATTACCCACCATCTTCTCTGTGCTGGACACCTTGCAGCTTCCAGGAAGCCTCTGCAGATCCGACTGGGAGACGTGTTCAGCATTTCTTCCTTATTCTCTTCTTTCTGGTTTTCCACTCAGAAACTTCTCTTGCTTCCAGACACACACACACACACACACACACACACACACACACACATACACACACACACAGCCAACTAGGAGCTAAGGAGCGTCCTGGACGGCAGAGGCTGGTGGTGATTGGTGGTGGTGGGGTGGCTGGTGGTGGTG
>CAAE01007102.1:9111-20928 GCA_000180735.1 Tetraodon nigroviridis | reverse complement strand
GGCGCTCTGACTCACGCATCATTTTGATCAACTCGTTTACACACACACACGCACACACACACACACAGCGCTCAAAATGCTTTTTGGTGATTTTTGTCATGTGTTTCTAGCAGAACAAATCGAAATCAGCTATAGGTTTATCTTTTAAGCTGAGAATGGAAAGAGTTCAAAATCATGTTTTCACACCAACTTATCATCTACAAAACGGACGTAGAGGCCCCAGCACAGCTCCAAAAATAATCACGGTCTGGCTATATTGTATTTACTGTGAAAAGTGGTTCAAAGTTTATACGACATACATTATGGAATAGCTCTCATTTGTTAATTAACGCTCGGAGGGCTGAGTCCTTATGATTGGCAGCTCAGCTAAATGGCATCTCCAACAGAGTGATTTTGGCTTTATTTTTATAGTTTAGAAAAAAGTGAAGATCCATCTTTATCCATGTTAATGGCTTGGATCATTAAACCCTGCTTCACAATTTGGAGAACAGAGAAGGTTTTACAGCCAGGGAACATTTCAGACGCAGGCTGATGGAGAAAAAGGCCTAAAACTGAGTGAGAGGTGGAAGTTTGCAGACATCAATAAGACGCCTCAACTTTGTGTCAGATTTTGCTGACAGATCGAAACTGCTAAAAGCTCAAACTGAGGCTGGGTGTGGTTTTACGGTGAGCCAGACTTCTTTTGAACTAACTGCAACACCTGAACTCCTTGACTGGCTTTGTGGAATTTACCCGGCGTGGAGAGGATCCAGCCATAAATCAGATGGATTATCACCAGATAATACAGAGAGGATCATTTAGCCAGAATGCGGCCTGTCTGGTCGCAGCTGACGGAGAAACGTCCTCAATGCATCAGCGTCGCCAGGCTCAAAGGAGGGAGACATTCCATACGGCGATTCATCAGCTGAAAAGGATGAGGAGGAGCTGAAGCTGGAGGAAGAGCCTGCGTCCGTGAGCAGGCCAGAGCAACCTTCTGAAGATAAGAGGCCCCGTCTGGCCCCTCGCCCACCCCAGCCGCCGCCTTCCTGACACCACAGAACACACCAGAACTCCCCACACAGCTCTTGGCCTCATTAACCCCCGGGGGGTAAAAGTGGCGGCTTCAGCTGTAGCTCACCACCAGTCTGGGTGACAATCACTTCCCCTGTCAGGCCGTGGCGTTGTCAGCCGTGTTGGTGCGGTGGCAGCTACACGCTAGCTCATCACTGACGGAGCCAAACACAACACTGGTTGTAATTAGTGTGTTTACAGTGTAAAAACCAGCCTGGAAAGTTCTGAAAAGTTAAGTTCCAGAGTGGCAGACAGATGAAGCCTGCGGATGAAGAACATTAAGGAGAATAAAAATCGTGTATTCTCCCGAAGGCGCTCAACATTTGCAGCAACTAAACAAACAACAACATAAACCCGAGTCTGTTAGACGCCTTTAAAAAACAGATTTGAACTGTTAACAATGACGCTGTCATATTTAGAGTAAATGGACATGCAACAAATGGGACAAATACACGTTTACGTGCTGATATCAGACCACGATGGTTTGACTTTTCAACTTCTGTGACTGAATTAGCACAGCTGATTTTTAATTAGCATCAGACAATAACAGCAACAACAGTTTACGGGACCATAGTTTACAGGTGAAGATGACTTTTACAGCTTAAATTTAGTTTCAAAAGACAGCTGTTTGTTTGTAGTTCAAACACTGAGCTTTATTTGTTAAAAAAGTAAAAAAAATAGTTGCTGTTCTGCAGAGCAGAGTGCGTATGTTTGCACAATAATGGAAAACCAATCGTCTTTGATGGAGCTCAACCAGACACAAGTGTCACTGAACCAAAAGTTTGGTTCTGAAGCTAACTCCCAGTCGGACCAGTCAAACCAGAGTCCAGAGGAAGTAAGAGGTCGCACCAGTTCCGCCTGTGATAGCGGGCTTTGCATGTGCATGTACAGTACATCTGTGGAGATTTATCTGTGTGGTAGCAGCCTCCGAGAGCGGCGGCATCTCCAAAACAATTTACAGCCGACACATTTATGGTCCCCTCTCGTAAAATCACCAGATTGATTCCCCCTCTCTCTCTATGATATTCAGTGCCGTGCGCTCCATTAAAAAAAAAAAAAAAAAAAGACTTTGTGTGTTTTAAACGGGTGTATTTCTGGGGGATTCTGGCAGTCTGGACCTCAGGGGTCTTTTAGGGCTTCGAAAATATTTGAAGAGTGATAAAACTGCACTTGTCGTATTGTAAACCATTACAGGTTTTGGCTCTGGCTGCTATGGCGACACAATTATACCCTATCAGGAAAAAAACATCAGGAAAAAAGTCTAAAAAGAAGAAATCTGAACAATCGGTCTACCCAAGCCGTCCACCAGGGGGCGCAGCGTTGATCTTTATAATGAGCTCGTGAAGGCAGGGCCCCCATATCATTTCAATACTGAGGGATTGCCTCACGAATTGATTTATTGACAGATATCTAAGGTGCTGGAAAAGCCTGCTGGAGAGTCAGAAAGCAACTCGGAGCCAGAAGGGTTGTGCTTTAGGTCCCTGTTGTGGATCTGAAGTTGGGACGTCCGAATGCACACAGCTCCTCTCCGGGGCTCCTCCCTCATCAAAAGCACCTGTTCTTTGTATGTGCAGAGTTGGATAGAAAGAGTCTTTTTTTTTGACTCATCCTTCTGTTTTATATTCAAACGTTTTAGCGTTTCATTATCTTTTCCCCCATTTTGTTGAATGTGACTCAGGAGAGGCCAGAAAAAAGAGACCAGTGGGGCAGAAGGTCCAAATCCTGAGCTGATGGAGTCTCAGCGACAGGCAGATCTGCTCTCTCAGCGCTTCAGTCAGCAGAGCTGGTTCTGGCTTCTGGGTTCAGCTGTGCACCAGCTCCTCTGTGGAGGCACATTAGTTCCAGCAGCACGGCTCCGTCTGCCGAGCCCCCCCACCCTCGGCCCAGATCTGCGACAAAGCCGTGGGAGATAAAAATCCTTCCTGAGTGAAGTTTATCAAACGTTACATCTGTGTGGACTAAACATGAGATAACCTCTGTCAGTTTATACCAATATAAGTCAATAAGTGTCCCTCCTTAGGGTTAGGATTTTGTTCAGCTGTGGCTTTTGGGGGTTTTTGGGTGTGTTTATGGTCCTGAAACGTCTACCTGAGGGAGACCGCACGAGCAAACGCTGCCGTGTTATGGCCGTGAAAGCTGCTTTGTGCATTTCTGATGGGGCTCCTCCGCTGAGGGCAGCCGGTCATGGTCTTAGCGGACCCCCCCCCCCACAGGCAGGGGTCAGGTTGGCATGAGTGAGTCCTCCAGGTTAGCCACGATGTCACCTCCACCCTCTCCATGGTGCAGGTGACCCAGGGGAAGATGAAGAAGGAGGGAAAAGAAATCAAGGGCAAGTGTATGAGGGCGGAAAAGAAATGGGAGCGAAAGAGGTGGAAGATGAGGGGAAAAAACCCATCAGAGGGGGAAGGCAGGAACCACCAGAGGGATGTGAAAGCGAGGGAAGAGGTGTGCAGGGAACGAGCGGAGGAAGAGCCAGGAGCTGGATACATGCATCCCAGAGTGTGTGATTAAGTTTAACCTTCAACCCTCTTAATCCACACACGTACACACACACACACACACACACACACACACAAACACACACACCTTCGGCAGATGGACAGAGTGTGTGAGAAGGATGGAGACAGTGGCGTCCTCCTGTCTCTCTCTCTCTCTCTCTTTCTGTCTCCCTCTCTCAATCAGGGTTCTGCAGCTGAAGTTCATTCTAAGGTCACCTGCACTCCCTGTCTGTGTGTGTGTGTGTGTGTGTGTGTGTGTGTGTGTGTGTGTGTGTGTGTGTGTGAGAGAGAGAGAGAGAGAGAGAAAGAGAGAGAGACAGAGAACATTACAGAAGTTAGGTTTAAAGTAATCGCTAACTTGTACCATATAATTACAACATTCAAATTAAAATCACTTCACAAGGTCAAACGTGTCAGCGTGAACTTAGTCATTCTGATAATGATGATTCAGAATAATCGCTCCTTTTACGAGGCCGTCATTAGGATCATTAGTGTAAAAACCAGCGAGGTTAATGAATAAAAGCCTGACGATCTCAGCTCAGTGAAGGTTTGCTGTTGTTGTCGATAAGACGGCCAGAACTTTTAACAAACCAAAGTTCAGTCAGAAATGTTGTTAATAAAATATAACACGGCTGTTGGTACGACAGGCAGATGGAAGCTGCAAAGGATGTCGGGAGAGCGAGCCAGCCACTGGGACAGGCAGACAGGCAGGCGGACAGGCAGACAGGCAGGTGGACAGACAGCCTGCCGTGGGGTTACTTAGTGCTCGAGTTCGATACTGACCCAATCCACTCCAACCCGCCTGGCGTCACCAGCACTCTGAGTGTACGTCTGGCGTCACTCAGGCAGGCCACTTGTCCAAAACACAATCTTGTGTGTATACGTGTGTGTGTGTGTGTGTGTGTGTGTGTGTGTGTGTGTGTGTGTGTGATTGATTGATTTAGGTGGAGCCACGGAGGTAGAGACACAGAGTTGTTGCATTTTCAGCCAAACTGCAAAATCAATGCAAAGTGGATTTGAATGAAAGAAGCGCACGCGGCTTTCAAGGGCGCGCGCACGCCTGTCCGACCCAGATGGTAACCCGCGGCGACAGAGCGCTGTCGGCCATTACAGCTCCAGTGTCTCCGCAACGACCATTAGCGATAATGTTGCTGTTGCCGTGGCTACGAATAGACTCGTTCCAGTCCATTTGCATTGAGAGAGAATTGGAGGAAGTGCGTCTGAGAGGCAGAATAGAGAAGCACCTTTTCATTTTTCTCTCTTCTGCTTTCCACGCCCGCGTTTAGACACATCCCGGTTCACTCAGCGACATCAGCTGGAAAACATGGCGTCCAATAGCTCGCCATCCTGCTGAGGGCCCGGAGTCATTACGCAGGGAGTCCATTTGACTCTTGATGCACTGGGACGTTTCCTTGGGCGGAGAGAGCCGACCTTCATTACCGGCAGGTCGGGGAGCTAATGAGAGCTGGCGCACGTCTCACCAAACAGATGATTGTGTGGAAAAGTCAGATTTAGCTTTATGACCCCAGAAACAACGTACACATCCATGGTCTTATGAGCTAATGCAGCTTCATGCTAACAGGAGGAATGCTTGGTAGGATCTCTTTTCTAAAAAACCAGGCAGGAACAACGTCACCACTGTTTTCTCAAACTAAAAAGGAGCACTGAAAATATCTTGTAAAAGGAAATTTGATGAGGTTTAATGGTTTCACAGAAGCACAGAAAGTTTATTTGTTCACTGGCGATCACGATGTAAAGATGTAATATTAGTCATTTACACTGGGCAAATAAAACAAGCTTGCTTAGATTTTTGAGATTTTAATTTGGTGTTACTTGTAAATCCAACCGAAAATAATTTGACATTTGATTTAATGCTGTAAACATCTGTAAACATAGTCAAGCGTGTAGCCTATAGTCAGTGTGTGAGCATGGGGCATGGGGTTGGTGGAAGAAGTATAGGTCATGGCTCAAGAAGGGCAGCGCAGGTATCAAAAGACACACACACACACACACACACACACACACACACACACACACACACACACACACACACGGGTTTGAGTACTGTGACTCCAATGAGAGCACACAGTGGGGCGATAACACTTGGCGTAATGCTCCTTTAAAAAGCAATAACCACCACAATAATCACCTTCCTCTATCTCGATCTGTCTCTATCTTGTTAAAAAATCCTCCTCTCTCTGCTTGTCTCCACGCTTGAACTTGTCGTTCTGAATTTCTTGGGAAGCTGTGAAAGGTTAGCGAGCGTTGCACTTAAAAGGCAGTAATGTTAGCAGTAATTACCACTCTGCCTCTTTGTCTGTCTCCGCTCAAGTCACAAGCTCCTCTCACCGCCGCCTTCAGCTCCTTCGTGTGATCTGCTGATTCCATTTGGAAGTTATAAAAAGTACATCTGTGCAGTTTTAAACAGTGTTTAGAAGGCCCTAAAATCAGCATTAATTATTGACACTAAGTATGGAAAGTCACGCAGATCGTTTGTTGCTATAGAAATACACAACGGGACATTTGCAGTCCTCTGTTGGTGTTTCGTGTCTTCTCTTTAGGATTATTTTATTTGTCTTAAAACTTGAATGGTGCAACATAATATATTTGAATCCCTTTGAAATCTCAATTGCAACATTATCTGAACATTTATACCTACAGCAGCTGTCAGAAGCTCACATTAGTGGTATAAATATGAATCTGAGCGTTTTCGTACTTTTTTTCCAGAATTTTTGTTTTGCCTAAATTTCATCATGAATTTGTGAGAAACTCAGGAGTCAAAATGTGTTACTTATTAGGTATATTACCCTATATACTAAAAAACAAACAAAAACAAACAAAAAAAGAACGTTTTTGACCTTAAACAGCACAAGCAGACAGGCATGGATTATGGAGTTCCTATGGCAGCTAGTTAGCATTAGCCTGAGCTTCTGCAGGTGATGTCACACCGTGTTGTCACAGGCAAATTATTGCGTGTTCAGTGTGTTGCAGATGTGTCACTCTGTGTGGGGCGACGCTGGGGGTCCCTTTGTCGCCCGCTTCAAGGAGAGACGATGCGAGAGAGCCTTTGTTGCTCAGCACTGTATCAGTGGAAGGGTGCGCTTGATTTACCACCATGGGGCGTTTAATAGTCTGGAATTGAAAAAAGAAACGTCTTCGGCAATATTCCAAGCATTCTTGACATCGGCTGAGCAGCGAGGAGGATTTCTGGATGATGTCCCAGAAATAATGGGCATCAAATCAGACTTGTAAAGTGTGCTTGTCTCCTTAGAGTCCATTTGTTCTGCAGCTGCTAACAGTGGCACCATCCTTGCAGGTATTTCTTTCTGAGATTAGATTTTGCTGCCAGCGTTGGAGTCCAGCAGCGGAACCCAAGTCTTTCCGGTTGTTATGCTAGCAGCATTGCTGGAGACAGCTGTATATTCTCCACACAGGGATGAGAAGAAAGTACAAACATGAACTTGCTCAAATGTCAAAGTATTCGTTTTAACCTCATTTGAATGACAGAAGTTTCCCATTGGACAGTTTAATGTTGTAAATCCTTCCTTCCTGGGACTGGGCTATATGTGTTTATGCCTGTGCGAGTGTGCGTTATAAATCTCCCTGCTGTGAATTTACAGCCCTCCATTCACACATTTAGAGCCGCTACTGTAGCACATGGCCGCCTCACAGCTGCCCGAGTGTGTGTATGTGTGTGTTTGTTCTGAAGGTGACGCTCAGCATGTTGCTCTGTGCAACACTTAAATCACTGGGTTTCCGTGGCAACAACCTTGGAGAAATGTGCGTGCGTGTGACAGGGCGAGCGACGGTGGTGAGTTAGAAGCTCGCTCTCAGACTCTTTCTCGTTGACAACAATGGAAACAATAGCTCATAAACATCCCTGGGTGTGTGTGTTGACGCACAGCGTGAAGAAGCAAGCTGCTTGTTGTGTGTGTGAGAGTGTGTGTGTGTGTATGCGTGTGCATGCGCAGCTACAGCAGATGTTCAGCGACCTGGCTGATTATTCCTCAGAGAGTCAGTCAGATCCAGAGAGAACAAAGACGGAAAGTTTACTTTAGTCAGGCCGACTATAAGTGAACACAAGAACACAACAAATATATATTTTAATATCTATACATTACATGTGATTATATATGGGTACACTAAGAGGTGTAAAGAAGAGATGGAAACGCTGCAAGTGCTAAGGAAAAAGGGACACGACAGCTGAGCAAGCAGGAACAGGTCCGCCCAACGCAGCAGCAGCACCGGTAACAGCTGGACCCACAAATCGGATCAAATCTAATTTATTTAGAGCCCAAAATCACAAGTTTGATTATCAAACGCTAAATCGAATCCAGCACCAGGTAAAGACAGCTGTGTTTTTGTGTCTCAGCTTCATTAGTCTGTGCGATTATTGGGACCGAGCTCCACATGCCAACTGCTTCGCAGTTTAATATTGATTTCATTGTGATCAAACTAAAACACTTCTCCCCCACAAGGACGCTGTTTTTTAAGACATTCACTACTAAAATACATATATTTTGCTTGCATTGATGGATATGTTTATTAGGGATTCATGGGTTTGGATATTGTGATCAATGTGATTTATTAAGGACCAAATACTTTATAAGTTACCATCTTACCTGTCGTTGTGTTCCTCAGAACCAGAACTGCTGACGTCATCCTTCGAGCGTTGCCTTTTGAGGCTTTAGTTTGTCCCCGACAAAACGAATAAAATGAAAACAATGCGAAACAGCGGAATCTTTATCTCCGCTGCCTCTGCATCCTCTGACCTTGCGGTGACCTCTGACTGCGGTCACAGCCCCAGATTCACCCCGCAGAGGTGGCGACGGGGGCAGACGTCCACGTGACAGGGGTTACGCGAAAGTCATGACTCGACCGGTTGGCATGGCGACAGCTGATGGAGGACACAGGACGTAAACTACAACAGGTAGCTCCCTGTTACTCTTTCTTGTCTTTCTGCTATGACTGAATTTAAAAAGGAGAAAGGAGAGAAATGAACAAAGAATTCTTAAAAAAACGAGAGACGTCCCGGGTGTCACTGCCTCGACCCCTTCTGGTTTCTCTCTTTTGTTGACCTCTTGACCTCGTCCTATCATCTCACTCTCACTTCCCAGAGGCCGTTCTGTTGCTCTCGGTGATGCTGGCTGATCAGAGCCTTCTTTTTTGGTTCTGTCTGACCTTTTCACCCCTTCACCTTTGACCTGGTAGCCTTGCTTTGCCCTGCAGCTGGGTTAACCTTTGCTGTGCAGCCTGCTGTTTTTCTCTCGAAGGCAAACCTTCACAAAAGTTTGCTCTTAAAAAAAGAAAACCGTTCCATGGCAGAAGCGTGGCTGCTGCACTGCAGCACCCAACCTGTGAAGATGGTGTGATTGATCTGGATGACATTGCTAAACGCTCCCTCTCTATCCGTCAGATGGTTTCCTTCGTCGTCAGTGCCTCGGTGAAGGACTGGACAAGGTCGCTGTAGGCAGGGATCAGGAATGCCTTGAAGCCGCGGCTCATTGGCTGTCTCACAGAGACACCTTCTTACTGTGTGCGTGTCTGACATTTGGCCTTTTTATCAAATTCAAAAGGGAAAATTGTCTCTTTCAATTGCTGTAATAAACTACTAAAGTCTTTATACAGGTGCGTCAATGAAGAGCTTTCAGTTTATACCAAAATGGTTAAAAACAACAGTCACATTGTTCAAAATTTAAAATAAAAATAAAAAATAGCTTTATTTACTGGATAGTGATATATTCCAGGGCATAAATTTAAATATTGATTGCTATTATTTACTGACAGTTGTTGGTTGCAGTACCTAATATCAGACAGCAGGTGTCACTCTTCTGCCAGTTTGAAACACTGCGCTTGCTTCTGCTGAGGTCTGCTAATAATTTTGCCTTTTTAATCTGTAAACGATTTATAAAAAATGTGGACCCAACATTATTTACAATTATAACTCATTTAAAAAAATCTTTTATGCGTATGCAGTTTTTATAAATACAGAAACGAAATAAAACAGAAACATGGCAGAGTTGCCAAGTCATTTCTACAGTTTACATTTTTGTTTTTACACGTCTTTTTAGTTTTTACCGAAACTGTCAGTATTGTTGGAACAGAATATATCAGGCAGTACGTGGAGCATCTATGTTCCCCTGATTTGGGTTTAAAAAATAATAAAACCAACAAAAAAACAAACTTCTTGTTTGCTAAATTTGTTTCACCAGGCAAACTTTAGATTAACATTTTGGGAATGAAACCACACGGAGACAGAGGAGTTAGAGACAGAAACAAAACAACGCTAATTAGTGAGTGAGGAAGAGATGAGGAAGATTATTCTTAATGAGGTCGAATCTAGTGATGAATGTGTTAGAGTGCCTCTGAAATATTAATGAGTGTGTAATGAAGTACAGACGGGCTCCATCTGAAAAAGAGAGAAACTGAGGGAGAGAGGCAGAGAGCAGGAACATACTGTATACCTGTGAGATGACATTTGGCCTTCACCTGCCAAAGACCTTTGAGAAGGGAGGCCCCCAAATGTTTAGGACAGCTGGACAGCCACAACACAGATGGGACCAGGAGCAACAGCGATGAGGAGCGGACGCCAGGTCCAATTCATCAGAATCCTTCCTTGCAGGGTTGCTTTTGTGCACCTGCACAGTGTCACAATGAAACAATGCATAGATTATTATAAAACACAGCAAATTAAAAAAAAATACTAAAAGATACAATTATACAGGAAGCAATTGTTGTTCTTATTCTTATTCTTCTTATTAATAATAAGTCAGATTTTATTTTCCTGTTTTGGCAGTTTTGGAATTCTACAATAGTGTTGAATAATAGGAATACCATCATTCCCTCATAGATTAAGAAAGTTAATATAATAAAATTACATTTTATTTTTATCTTCAAGGGTTTGGTGCTGATTTACTTTTACCCATTTTTGCTGTGTTAAATTATATATTAGCTTAAAACACAGAAGAAGCTATTCTTTAGGCTTAAAAATCAAACTCACATTTGGGTCATTTAAAAAAAAAAACAAAAAAAATTATAAATCAACCCTGCACAGATTAAAGTTAGATAAATTTAAAATAGTATTTTTATGTAAGCATATGATATGCAAGATTGTTAATATAATATTGATGATAATAATAATAATAACAACAACAACAACAACAACAACAATAATAATAATAATAATAATAATAATAATAATAATAATAATAATAATAATAATAATAATAATAATAGCAGGCACAATCTCCAGCTGGCCTTTGACCTTTTACACTTGTCCCTGTGGTTCCTGGTTTGCTGACTGGCTGTAGTACCCGCTGTTCACCAGCAGGTGGCAAAAACATAAGCACGATCGTGTATTTGTTGAAGAGAAGATGAGGAAGAAAGAAAGAATCAGGAGTGAGAGGGGGAAAAAAAACTTTTAAAATGATGGTTTTCCCTGCTCGAGTTAGCATGACAGTGCAGAATGGAAAATCTGAGCAGGAATGACCTGAATGTTCCTTTTTTGACCGGTTTTCGTTGCTACTGGTATCAAACGTCCTCATATGCTCGTCTCATTTTGAATAGGTCACATAGTGTTTCCTAAAATAAATTCTTGAGTTTTTCAAATTTGCAAAAACAATTAAAGCACATTTGATCTCTGATGTGATTAAAAACAGACAAGGACAACCCTGCAGCGATCATCCGCATTCCAATTATTATCAAAGGCTTTAAGCAAATGAAGCGAACCTCCAATCAGGCACAGATAAGCCCCATGAATGACCCAGATAAGTCCTGCAAGCTCCAGGGTGGACTGGAGCTTTTCCCCTCCAACAAGACTGATCCCTGCTGATCATCACAACTGTAGCGTTCTCATTCTACTGGTAATTACAGTCCACAAAAGAGTCATAAAAGTCTCACAGGCTACTGCATGGCATAGAACATATCTGTTTAAGATGACAGACAGACAGACAGACAGACAGACACGACAGACAGACACAAAGTAAACAAAAACAAACAGCACAGAAGTCTTCCAGAAAGGACCACTGAAAAAACAGGAAGTGAAATAAAAGAGGAACCAAAGCCAAAAAAGCAAGATGGATGGATGGGGAAGAGAAGGAGTGTACTGTAGAGGGGGAGGGAGACAGAAGAAGGGAGGCAAGGCGGACGGGGGGGGGATGGAGGGTCAATGTCACTCTCATTTTTTATCCATTACTGCTCAGGATACACTTTGGGTCGTGTGCGTGCACGCGGCACGACACACCGTGTGCATGTGTGAGAGACTAATTAC
>CAAE01007101.1:32228-52773 GCA_000180735.1 Tetraodon nigroviridis | reverse complement strand
CGGCCGCATCCTCTTCCTCGACGCTCGCGCCCAGGCCCGAGGAATGCTGGGAAACGCGCGAGGAGCGCGAGGACGCGCGCTAACAAAGCTAGCGCCGGCAGTGCGCGTCCCCGCGCTCCCGGCGCCTCCCGGCGCCTCCAGCGGCCCGAAGCGCTCCTCTCCGCGCCTGCGGAGCTCGAGTGAAGGCCGAAGCGGCGGAGAGCCGGCGGAGAGCCGGCGGAGAGCCGGCGGAGAGCCGGCGGAGAGCCGGCGGAGAGCCGGCGGAGAGCCGGCGGAGAGCCGGCGGCGGAGAGCCGGCGGCGGGCTTCGCTCCGCTCAGCGGGGCGTTCGCCGACGTCGCTGGTTTGTGACGTCCGGAAACGCGGTGCTGGCCAGAGAAGAGCCCGGTCGGAGGGGTCCGAGCAGCCGGCCATGTGAAGATGGGGAGACCATCTCGGGACGGGGCGGCGCTCCCACACGCCCACCTACAGCGCTGTCCTCCTTTCTCTCCACAAAAACCCACACATGCCCACACTTTCACCAGGGCTGGCGTTCCGCCACCACGTGACCCAGCAGTCACCAGAAAACCAGCCAAACCGAAACTAGGCCTAGCTCTGCTCCCAACCCCACAATCCAGAACTGACGGAGCCTTTTGGATAGAAGGAGAAACGTTTTCCAAAAGAAAACTGAAAAGTCCAGACGAACCCTAGCCCTTTCCTCGGATAACTGTGACCTGGATGACTGAGAACCTGCACAGACTTCCTGAAACAGTTCTCTTCAGTATGATGCATTCGTTTAGGAAACACTTATTCACCAGTAATGCAAAATAAAACTAAGTGTTTTTTAATTATTCGTTTTTAAAAAAAAGCACCAAGATGCTCAAAAATACACGTTCTGTGGGAATATGTGCACAATAACTTTCCAGCAGAAGGGGCAGAGTCCTCCTCACCGCTGGCCTGTCTTATTTCTTCAGGTGTGTAAAAAAGGAAAGGTATTCCCTGCATCCTTATCTCCCCAGTGATTCCTTCCTGTTACTGAGGCAGTAAAAGTGCATCATTACTGTCGTTACTGTAAAGTTATTTGTCAGGCTTTTATCACTCCTAGGCCAGCCCTGCCCAGTTCTGAATTAAGGTTTTTACTGCCAAGGTGTGTAATATTTTCGGAAATCTATTTCCATATCTTTATTTTCCTTCCTGAAAAAGAAAACGTCAGCTCGTTCTTGTGGGAGCTTGTAGGGACGAGCAGCCACCGCCAGTGGCCGCCACCGAGCATCTCCCAGTGCTGAAAGCCACTGGTCAGACTGGGCACTCCCCAGCTCCTGGCTCCTTGGCTGACCTGAGCTCACCCCAAACGTCGGCCCCAGTCTGAGCTGGTGGTTCCACCTCTGCACACCTGACAGGTGAAGGCAGAGAACAAGGCTGTCCACGGGGCTCCATCGCACCGCCCTCCCTGGACACACAGAGAGGCATTGAATCTGAAAACAAGGTGATAGAAGGATTACCTGCACCTGCAGCTGCAGCTGACGAGCCCTTGTCCCAATAAGCCCCTAATTTGATAATTGTTAGTTCAGACTGACAGCGAGCAGCACCTTGAAGAGCTTAGTTCTGCTTGCTTTTCTGTCTTGCAGAAACAGAATTATGCCCTCAAATAAGTAGAGGAAATGGCTTATACCGTTGAAGTATGGTGTGACAGGAATCGTGAGGCTGCGATCTGGTTTTATTCACATTGCTCTTTACTGAAAGGGTTTACAGCATCATAACTGCACCTTTTGTGAGAAGGTTCGCCCTCGGTTCCGGTGGAATCCCTTTGTCTTCTACTCCAACAGCTCTGGTTTTCTCTCTTCTTCCACTCCTAGGTTCCTCAATGAGGACAATCTCTTAGCAGGTCCTGATTGGCAGCTTGAACATGGATGGAGTACCAGAACGGGCTGAGGAAGGTCTGAGCTCCAACAGTTAGCCGGGTCCGAGACAAAAGTCCAATAACGGCTCAGTCGGTTCCCCTAAATACTCATCCTGTCCACTGGAATTTATTGCTGGGATATTTATCTTTGATGTGCTGATTGATAACAGCACCTCCCTCCCACTGTTATTGGAAGAGTTTGTTGTAAACGGCCGTATCAAATTCAAGATATGTGATCATTTAAAATGTGGTTTCCGCCTAATAGGTTTTACAGCTGGAGTGCCCTAGTTAGGGTTCATTTATTTATTAACTGGACCCTCCAAAGGTAAGTTCCCCTGGAAGCTGCAGCAGGAAGGGTTTACTGTACTTACAGCAGGTCAGACAGCAAAAGACAGGAGAAACCCCTGAAAGGCTTCATTTGGACCCCTTCAAAACGTCTCCAGTCAAAGGCTGGAGGAGCAACATCTGCAGCCCAGGTGTGGGCAGAAGGCCAGGATCTGACGCACGCAGGCCCCCTCAGGGCTGGAGGTGCAGACATCAGAGCAGAAGGAGTCTGGGCCCAGTTCCTCTGGGTCCAGTGTGTGTGTGTGTGTGTGTGTGTGTGTGTGTGTATCAGGACCGCTGACTGCCTTCCTGCCTTCCTCACACCCCAAATGACCTCTGTGACCCAGCACTGGTCAACGGCAAAGAGATGGACAGACGGACGGACGGATGGATAGAATGACAGAGGCAGACAGACAGACAGACAGACAGACAGACAGACAGGTGGCTGCCAAACTGGGCTAACACCATCTGAGGGTGACCTTGGCGTCGTCATGGTGACTGAGGTGTTCCTGCCTTATTGAGAGTGTAAACTGAGACAAGTTATTTCCTGCTTTCGTTATGTAAAGAACCATCAACAGGGTGAGCAACGTGCCCCAATTAGTGATATCATTACTGGTAATTACCTCCTCAGCTTATCACCCACAGAGAGCCAGACTGGGAAGCGACCTGAACAGGTTCAAACTGGCTTCAACCAAGAGTCTGGCTGGAGAACCCAGAAGACAGCAGCGTCCCAGGGAGGCTCACGTGGAAGCCTGTGTCACCTAAACATGGAGCCGTGGTGGCCATGGAGGCTCAACAGCCCCCCAGCTGCTGCTCTGGGGCACAACAGTCCTGCTTCGGAGCGCCTGAGCGGCCTGTGACCATGTGACTGTTCACGGACGAAAGCAGCTCCAGCTCTGAGTTGTAGCTGCGTTTGTGAAGACCCGGTTCACAGGAGACGTGGAGGGCAGAACCTTATCATCTGTTCACAGGGGGGTCAGGTGTTCCTACCAGGAGCCTCTTATCGGCTCTGGTCGGTGCAGAACTTCCTCCTGCAGCACTTTCAGGAAAACAGCATGGAGGCTTTTATTGAGGAAAGTTGTCTGACCAGCTGATCTGCTGATCTGCTGATCTGGGACCAGCTGGGAGGAGCCAGGCCGGTATCGGGATGGGCTGGACTCCACCTGCGTTAAAACACACACACGTGGTGGGACAGCAGCTACACACTCCACTGAGGTGCACCGCTGCAGCTAGAGATGGCGTTCACCTGCCGCTTCGCACTTCGTCTCTGCAGCTTCCTCCTGCTGCTGTCCAGAGCTCCCAGTCTGGCCAGCACCGCCGAGGGCGCCAACGGCACCGGCAGCAACGGGACCGGGACCGGGTCCAGCTCGGAGACGGGACACGAGACGGCCGGGGGCAGTGGACACGAAGCTGCCAACATCACCACCTTACCCATCGTCAGCTGGAAGTGGCACCACGTTGAGGCGCCCTACCTGGTGGCCCTCTGGGTGCTGGTGGGCTGGCTCTGCAAACTGGGTGAGTCCGCACCGCCTGGCCGCCTGTCTGCCTGTCCAGGACACAGATGGGAGTCAGCAGACGGTAAACGCTGTGCTAACAGGAGAGCAGCGTTGGTAGGCTCTCACGGCCCTCGCTGTGGCAGCACGGTCGTACCTGCCCGCAGCTGTGTCCTTACCGGCCTCCTCCAGGGCTGGTTTTTGTCCAGCCTGGTTTCATTCTTTAGCTGCCTCTGGGAAAACAGGCAGTAAGTGATGGCAGCAGCTCCATCTAAGAACGTTCAGGCTGGTTCTGACCACCATCCCGGTGTCCTTAGTGGTCACATTCGTTGGTGTGTACACAACAGAGCCCAGCAGCGTGTGTGTGTGCGTGTGTGTTTGTGTATACCTCCAACATCATAAATATGGGGCTTCTGTTCCCTGTAATGTAATGACCTCGATAACAAGCAGAGAAACAGTCAGACGGTAACTTTCTGTCTCTGTTTCAAGCCACTGTGGGACTGTTGTGCGCCTGTTGCAGGACTGTTGTTTGCATCAGTGCTGGTGTGAGACAGACTTGAGCTGGAAGCCTCCCGTCTGGTCCTGGTTCCTCACTCGAGTTTACGAGGGTTTTGAGTTTGGGGGCGGAGCCTCTGGGTCAGACCTCCTGGGGAGCTCATCTTTACCTGAGGAACAGGTAGAAGCTTCCAGGTGGAGCCTGATCTGGCTTCCTCTGTCTTCAGAGGAGAACAACAGCAGCAGCAGCAGATCTGGTCCTGATCTGGACCGGCTGGTTCTCACAAGACCAGACCCGCCCACTTCTTTGCACCGTCAGGCTCTTCAGAACGCGGCGTGTTGACCGTGTTCCAGTGTGACGTGCCTGAGCTCTTCATCTCCTGTTTCATCGTGGTTGAGAAGCTGGCGTGGTTGGCGCCCAGGTTGGGCTGGAGCAGCCTCCTCCTGGTGGACTAAAGCTTCAGCGCTGGGTAACCTTCACCGCTGCCTCAAATACGCCGGCGTTCCGGGTCATTAGCCCGACGCCTTCACGCCTGGGCGCAGCTTCACCCTCTCATAGAAAGGAAGGAGCTGGAGCTGGAAGCAGAAGAGCCCCCTTGTGGCACAAACACCAACAAACGAGGCGTTGGTGCACGCGTTTGGCTCTTTTTCTCTTTCCTGACCGCCTGACGCGATCAGATTGTTCCCAACATCCTGCTGGCTTCATACGCGAGGACTGAAGGGGGTTTTCTCCCTCCCGTACCTGGACCGAACCCCAGAACCCAGAAGGTGCTGATGGAGACCCAGGAGGAGCCAACACAGCTGGGATCTGGGCCAGCGACCCTGGTGAGGACAGGAAGTCCTCCCTGCGTCCAGTCTGAGCTCACGTTTGTCCTCTTTTTGACTTCACTGTCAATCATTACAGTTGACAAACGTGTGGCTGGAAACATTCCTGAACTCGGCCCGGTCAGCTGACCTCTGCTCCGTCACGCACACGAGGCCGGGAAGAGCGGAGGAGTCCAGAGGAGAATCAATCAGCAGCTGAAGCTGACACTTACTGACTAACTGGAGCTGCCCTGAGTCACGGCCGACGCCTTTAAAAGGCCGGTCGGGCCGGGGGAGGCTCAGTCTGCCGCCTGCTGCTCCGGCTGGTTCTGCTGGTTCTGCCGGTTCTGCGGCTGCGTCTGGACCATGCTCCTCCGTCCTCTGATCTGCCTGGCAGCATCTGCGCTGACCGTGGCGGCAGATGTAGCGCAGACGGACCCGCGGTCCCGCCTGGAACCTTCCAGGTCCACCACGGGCCACGGTGACCACGGCAACGGCTCCGCGCTCACAGGAATACCCGTCGTGACCTTTAAGTGGCACCACGTGCAGGAGCCCTACTACGTGGCCTTGTGGATTCTGGTGGCCGGGGTGTGCAAACTGGGTACGTAAGGTCGCCGCGGTTGGAGGATGATGATGGTGAGGGCGGAGAGTTCGGCTCCGTCTCAGCGGAACCTGAGAGTTCAGGTGTGTGAGGAGCCGGTACAAGCGGGTGGAGGAGCAGATGTCGGTGTCCTGAGTTCAGGTGCTTTTAGAAGAATTCCCAGCACGAGTCAGACGTTCCACAACAATCCCAGCGAGGGAGGGAGAAGGTCCGAACGGCTCCCCCCGCTGAGGTTCTGGGACTGTGTCTGAACGACCTTCTGGTCTGAACCTGAAGGTGGTACCCGAAGGTTCCAGCTGCTATGAATGAGTAATGAGGGTGGTGTTTTTCTTTGCTTCCGCAGAAGCAGTTAATCATACGCTTAGAACAACCTCAGGGTTGATCATTGGTGAATTTTGCAACCACAGGTTTGTGGTGCAGCTGGGTGGATGCGGGAGCAGGTCCTCCTCCTCCTCCTCCTGGGCTCAGGTCTTTCTTCTCCTCCCTCAGTCATCGAGGCCAACCACCAGGTGACCAACGTCATCCCGGAGAGCGCCCTGCTCATCTGCTTCGGCTTCATCCTGGGCGGCATGGTCTGGGGAGCAGACAAGGTGCAGAGCTTCAAGCTGGACCCCAGGGTGTTCTTCTTCTACCTGCTGCCTCAGATCATCCTGGATACGGGCTACTCCATGCCCAACAAGCTCTTCTTCAGCAACCTGGGGGGCATCCTGGTCTACGCCATCATCGGTACCTGCTGGAACGCCGCCAGTCTGGGGCTGTCGCTGTGGGGCTGTCACAAGGGCGGGGCCATGGGTGAGTCTGCAGAACCTTCTAGAACCCTCAGAGGTCCTCAGGGCAGTGAGGAAGGTGACCGGCGGCTCTCCTGGCCCGTAGGTGACCTGGACATCGGGCTGCTGCAGTACCTGCTCTTCGGCAGCCTGATCGCTGCCGTGGACCCTGTGGCCGTCATCGCCGTCTTCGAGCAGGTCCACGTCAACGAGGTCCTCTTCATCATGGTGTTTGGAGAGTCGCTGCTCAACGACGGCGTGACAGTGGTTGGTTTCTCACGCTTGCCGTGTGCTGGGAAATCCAGGAGCGCAGCTTCCCCCTTCCACTCCTACGTTCTCTTTTCAGGTGCTCTTCAACGTGTTCGATGCCTTTGTGTCCTTGGGAGGGTCCAAGATCAACGCGGCGGAGATCATCAAGGGAATAGGTGAGGTCTGCTGCTGGCTGAAGGAGAGGGCGGCACCTCTGCAGCGCTCCTCCTAACCCTCTCTGCCCCACAGTCTCCTTCTTCGTGGTGGCGTTCGGAGGCTCCCTGGTGGGCTTGGTCTTCGGTCTGCTCATCTCCCTGCTGACCAGGTTCACCAAGAACATCCAGATCATCGAGCCGGGCTTCGTCTTCGTCTTGGGCTACCTGGCCTACCTGACGGCGGAGATGCTGTCGCTGTCGGCCATCCTCTCGTCAGTACAGCGGCTTTCACCTCTGGCCTCTGGCCTCTGGCCTCTGACCTCTGACCTGCTGCCTGCGCTCCCCCTTCCAGGATCGTCTTCTGTGGGATTTGCTGCCAGAAGTACATCAACTCCAACATGGACGAGAAGTCCGTCATCACGGTCAAATACGCCATGAAGGTCCTGGCCAACGGATCGGAGACCATCATCTTTGTCTTCCTGGGCATCTCGGCCGTGGACAAGGCCATCTGGGTGTGGAACACGGGCTTCATCCTCCTCACCCTCCTCTTCATCTTCATCTACAGAATCATCGGTGAGGGTTGACCTGCTGCTGCAGGATCCCACCGGAGCGCTCCAGGCGCTCACCGTGTCCCTGTGCTGGGCCTCTCCAGGTGTCTTCTGCCTCACCTGGATCCTGAACAAGTACCGGCTGGTGCCTCTGGAGTTCATCGACCAGGTCATCATGAGCTACGGGGGCCTGCGAGGGGCCGTTGCCTACGGCCTGGCCACCATGCTGGACGAGACCAGGATAAAGGAGAAGAACCTGATGATCTGCACCACCCTCATCGTGGTGTACTTCACCGTCATCCTCCAGGTACCCCCGCCCCTGCTCCCGGTTGCCCCTACAAAGCCGTGGTCCTCGCCGTTTTCGCTGGGCTCACCTCCCCTCTGCTGCAGGGAATCACCATGAAACCTCTGGTCACCTGGCTGAAGGTGAGACGAGCTGCGAGCGGAGACGTCTCGCTCATGGAGAAGGTGCACCGGAAGGTAAAACTGGCCGTCACGCGGAAGAAACCGGCGTGACCTTCCTGGACGCCCTCACAGGTTCTTCTCTTCTGGTCCAGATGTTTGACCACATCCTGGTTGCCATAGAAGACATCTCAGGACAGATCGGACACAACTACATGAGAGACAAGTATGGGACGGCTGTGGGACAGATGTCCCCACTGCCGGCTGTCGGACGAGACTGCAGGTCTGCTCTGGTTCCTTGTCTTCAGGTGGAACCAGTTTGAGGAGAAGTGGTTGTCCAGAGTGCTGATGAAGCCGTCAGTCAGGAAGAACCAGGATCACGTCTTCAGCGTTTTCCACCAGCTGAACCTGAAGGATGCAGCCAGTTACGTGGCTGAGGTGAGCTCCGGGTGGGTTCTGGAGGGGTTCTGGACCCCAACCGTGGACGCGGCCAGGCGGCTGATCCCTCTGGCCTCTGTCGCAGGGAGAACGCCGGGGCTCTCTGGAGTTTGTCCGCAATGAAACCGCAGTCCTCAACTTCAAGAAAAAGTTTGGTGCGGACTTTTCAGACATGCAGTCTGACGTCACGGTTGACCTGTCAGATGACTACGAGCCCACGGCTGTGGGGTGAGCTCAGCGGCGCCCCCGGGGGCCGGAACTATAGCTGCCTTTCCTGTGCCTTGCCCGTCATTTCACAGCTGGACCTGAGAATAACAGAGACAAAAAACCCTAAAATGATTTTCCCGCCCGCTTTAGAAGAGACCCTGTGCCGTCGGTGTGCCTGGACATAGACGAGCAGGCCATGAAGGCCACCAGAGAGTCGGAGGACATCAACACTCACCACCTGCTGCAGCAGCATCTGTACAAGAGCAGGAAAAACGTGAGCTCCTCCGGCGGGGCCAAACTGGCCGGTAGGTTCCCCCAGGAGGGAAGCGCCTCACTGACTCTTGTGGTTTGCAGCACCGTCACCGCTACAGCCGGACCCGCTTGGGCGTCAACCAGGACCAAAATGAGGTGCAGGAGATCTTCCAGAGGACCATGAGGAGCCGCCTGGAGTCCTTCAAATCTGCTAAGATGGGCGTGGCTCCACCCAAACACATTACCAAGCACCCAAAGAAGGAGCAGCAGCAAAAGGTCAGGAGGTCAAAAGAAACAGACGTGGACCTGGAGCCAGGATGGGCTCCAGGTCGGCACCGGTTTAGTCCCAGCAGAGCTGATGTGCTGACGGGAAAGCATTGCTGTCCACAGACGCCAGCGGAGAAGAGCAGAAGTTACCACTCCGGGGACGAAGGTGTGCTCTTTCACCTGGAACACACTCTGGGGAGTCTGGCCGGTCGCTCACATGGAGACGCTCCTGCTCTCTTTTCCAGATTTTGAGTTCTCGGAGGCTGACAGCGCGTCTGTGAACGAAGCTTCGGGCGGCTCTTTGGCCATGGTCTCCTACCGACGAGGAGGTACTGGCCTGCAGCCGGCTGCCCTGCCTGCCGCCTGTGAGCGCCGCCTCCCTAACCCGACTGTGCCGTCTGCAGGAGGAATCGTCAACCCGGCCTTCATGCCGGACCTGGACCCCCTGGCTCCGGCGCAGATCCCCCCGTGGTTGGCCGAGGCCGAGCCGGGCGCCGCCGCGGTGGCTCCCTCCCAGCGCGCCCAGGTCACGCTCCCGTGGACACCCAGCAGCCTGCGCCGCCTCGCTCCCCTCCGCATCAGCACTCGCTCCACCGACTCCTTCACGGACGCCCGCGGTCAGGCGGCGGCGCAGAGGCCCCGCCAGCAGCCGCCGCCCCCACCTCCGAGAGACAGTCAGCACATGTAGCTCCTCCTCCTCCTCCCCAGCCCCTCACACACCCTTGGTGGTGGCATTTGTTACCCTTTGCTGGGCAGAGGAACGTGCACAGGCTCTACGTGCACGCTGACGCCTCGCTAAAATGCACACGGTCATCGGGGCAGCTGGAGCGGAGCCGCCGGACTCCACGGGTCACCAGCGCGGCGTGGCTAACCCTGAACGTTTCTGAAATGTAGATATTTATGATGTAAATACAGAAATAAATGTGAACGATGCCTGAACGCGTCGCCTGCTTCCTGCCTTTTCAGTCAGGAAGACCGACAGAATTCCTAAACTCCTCCCTGCTGTCGGCGTCCCTCCGCTGCAGCCATTAACACAAGCAGGACTCGGCGTGGCGGAGAGTCTGTTTATAGCTTTCTCACATCTGAAACCACTCAGACAAAGCAGAATGAAACGTACTGAGCGAAGATCCGACAGCCTCGACGGTTCCCATTGTGACTAAAGCCGTTCCAGGAATCACATATAGAGGGAATTCCTCAGAAATAGTCCATTTCAGCCGTTTCCAGCTGTTTGGTGATGTAGTCCAACAGGAGCTCTTCATTGGCAGAGTCCTTCAGGTAGAAATGTGAGCCGGGGAGCATCCTGATGCTGAAATCTCCGGAAGTGATGCTTCTCCAAGCTGTTGGTCGGTGGGGAAACCAGGAGAAGTTCCGGTTAGAGGAGAGGCCTGTCTTTGAGGCTGGCGAGTGAAACCCCGAGGACCCACCTTGTAGGTCATGAGCAACGTCGTCCTTGCCATCGAAGCAGGTGACTGGGCAGGACAGGAGCGGGCGCCCTGGGGGGCTACAGCTGCAGGAGGACAGGGCGAGCTGGTCACATGACCCAGGGATGGGGAACGAGGAGGCAAACGCTGCCGGCCCACCTGTAGTTCTCCACCACCTGCAGGTCGGCCTTCAGGGCGGGCAGGAAGAGCTTCAGGACCTCCGGGTTGGCCAGCAGCTCCGGGGGAGTTCCTCCAATCAGAGTCAGCCATTCCAGGAAGTCCTCATCCGGGAGGTGGCTCCTCTTGGGAGCAGCGAGCCGCGTCTGCGACTGCACGACCGGAGGGAAGGTTTCAAGCTTCCTTTCATGGGTGCAGGGTGCACACGCTCACGGGTGCGTCCCAAAGACGCTCTGATAATATTTACACTTTGGATGTGAGAGCAGTAATAATGGAGAGCCGGGGACGAGTGTGTGGAGGACCCGAGCTACTCACATACGGAGCCGAGGCTCCAGACAGGAAGATGTGAGCCGCCTCCAGGTTGTGGAGTCTCTTCAGAGCCTCGGCCACAGCCAAACTGGTGAAGGCGCCGAAGCTAGGCAGCAAGCAGATGCTCAGGCCTGGTGTTTGGAGAAGCTGGGTCCTCCTGTCAAACCTTCCTTTGGTGTTAACTAGAGACGGTCTCAGATTAAAGGGTAACAGCATGTGAGTAATGATTAAGGAGGATGTTATTTTTTCCTTTATTACTCATTGGCAGAAACTGACTCCGAAGGTAAATAAAATATTGATGGTTAAGCTTTTTACTGCGACAACCAGACGTCACGCATATTATTATTATTATTACCAGACCTGTGGCCAAAAAGAGCAAACGGCTTCTCCTTCAGCTGCGGCAGCAAGGCTGCAACCACTTCATCCACAATCTGCTGCATGCTGACAAAGAAGGGCTCCTTGGCCCGGCTCTCTCTGCCCGGGAGTCTGACCGCAAACACTGGAAGATGGAGCAAACGGAGAAAGGCTGGGTTAGGGTCAGGGTTCTGGGTCTGAGAGGAGCCCCTACCCCAACCCTGCTCCGCATGTCTCCGGCTGCACCGATCTGCTGAGCTCTGCGGGGGGCGCTACCTTCGATCGAGCTGCTGAGGACATTTCCCCAGCGGGCGTAGTGCACGGAGCCTCCACCTGCCCAGGGGAAACAGATGAGTCTGCTCGCAGCATCCGGCCGCTTCTTAAAACAGCTGATCACCTTCTCCATCTGTCAAAGATCCGGACGCATTCATTTGCCCCACACGCAAAAATGCTGTTGCTTCAACGAGAACCGGCTGTATCCAGGCGAAGCCACCCCGTGCTTTTATGGGCTGCCCAAGATCCATCCGTCACAGACAATATCTCCAAATTCCTGGCCTCCATCCTGGCTCCAATGGTTGGCAACACCCCACATCACATCAGGAACTCCCTGGACTTTGCAGAAAAGGTCAGCAACCTTCAACTGGAATCAGGGGAGACCATGGTGTCCTTTGATGTCACCTCCCTATTCACCTGCATCCCCACTGCCGAGGCAGCAGAAGCCATCCACAAGCGCCTGTTACTCGACAAGAACCTCCAGGAGAGAACATTATCACCAGCCCAGATCTGCACTATGCCGGGTTAGGGTTAGGGTTAGGGTTAGGGTTAGACAGGGCTGTGCCATGGGCTCACCAGTTTCACCCATAGTCGCCAACCTCCACATGGAAGAGGTGGAAAAGAGGGCCCTGTTGTCCTTTACAGGAGCCGGGCCAAGCCGATGGTTCAGGTACGTGGACGACACCTGGGTTAAAATCCAAGCAAAAGAAGTGGAAAAATTCACAACCCACCTCAATCAGACGGACACCTTCGTAAAATTCACAAGGGAAGATGTGAAAGGAGACAGCCTGGCCTTCTTGGACTGAAATCAGGATCGAGGAGGACAGGAACCTCAGCATCGAAATATACAGGAAACCCACACACACAGATCAATACCTCCTGTTTGTTTCTCACCATCCACTGGAACACAAACTTGGGGTTATCAAAACCCTACAACACAGGGCCGCAAAAGTACCAACCACATCACAAGGTAGGAAAAAAGAACAGGACCACCTGACCACAGCCCTCAGAACCTGTGGTTACCCAGACTGGGCCTTCACAAAGACCCGCAAGAAACGAGACCCCAGCGATGAAGAGGAGAAGGACAAACGTCACAGCGTCTCCATCCCCTACATGGCTGGAGTCTCGGAAAAATTCAGGAGGATCTTCCAAAAGCACAACATTCCAGTGCAGTTCAAACCCTCCAACACCCTCAGGCAGAAACTGGTCCACCCCAAAGACAAGACACCAAGACACCGAGACACCGAGACGTAGACATGTTGTTGATGCTGTACAGTGCCAGCAGGAATGCAGGGATGGAAAAACCATCTTTGGACAGAGGTGGCGGTCTCAGACACCATCTTTCACCCACGTATAACGCTGTCCACTCATTTCAAAGACAGAAACACTCCCACCGTTTCGCCAGACCTGGTGTTACACCACGTGACCCAGCGGTCAAAAGAAAAAACACCCAAACTGAAACTAGGTCAACGGCCCTGCTAACGACCCCCTAGACGTCCATCCAGACCACTGGCATACTCATGTAAAGATGCTCAGGTGACATTAGCATGCCGATGGTCCACAAGGGCTATATCTGCTAGCTCTGCTCCAACATGGTCAGAACTGATGAAGCCTTTTGGATAAAAGGCGAAACGTTTTCCAAAAAGAAAATTGAAAAGTCCAGATGAACACAAAACCTTTCCTCGGATTCAACGAGAACATTTTTCACCTTAAAGCAAATGCGAAGGACTTTAACATGTGAAACAACCACCTCGGTTGCTGCTAGCTGTCGCTTTCAGGCGCTCCACTTCCTGGTTCTTCTTCTTCGTGGGTAGGAAACGCACGGCAGATGCCAGTGGGAAGGCCCTCTACCGCCACCTGCAGGGCAGCGGTGCAAACTGCCGGTTGAAAAAGGTAAAGCTCCGGTCTAAAGTAGGAATGCTTCTCAATCATGTCCTGTTGTTTTAATGTTTGTTACTAGTTGGCATAAAAACATACAAAAATTCTCCACACGCCGTGTGCAACACATACCAGCATGCATCTGGATACAATATTAGAGTTGGTTTTAACTTTACTGTTTGTACCTTTCTCCAACGCTTTTGCACCTGGAACAGTGCAATTTCCCCGCTGCGGGACGAATAAAGCTCTATTCTCTTCTCTATAAAAAAAAGGGGAGTAAAATGTTATGTTTCAGACGCTTCTGTTCATTTTGTTTGTAATGCTACATAATTTTAACACATTGAAAACAACAGTGACCTTCTGAAGGCTCAGTAATACTGAGGACACGTTGTCGCAGGGTCCCGGTTATTGTACTGTCTTTTTACTTTTAACTGATGAAATTCAGAACAGAGGAGAGAGAACAACCAATATTGTCTGCAGGTATCTCAGAGCAAAGGATCCACATTTCTATCAATTAAAAGTATCAATTAAAGTGTCTTAATGAAAATGTATAACTGTAATACTAAAGATGGACAAAGAAAAACACGACTTAACGATAAATTTTGCGTCCAAGAGACGCAAATGGTGGGGGGAAAGTTTCCCGGTAGTGACGTTGTGTTCTACGGTCGCTAACTTGACGGGTTCCCCTCAGTGAGCGAAGGGGGCGGGGCTTACAACCAGTCAAGGTGGTCGGGGTAAAGCAGTACAGGACCGGAAGTTATCGCCGCTGTCGAAACAAAGCGATAGTGTAAAGTCGTGGTTGACAACAGGCCGAGCAGAGGATCACGGATGTGCGTCGCGTCCGTTGGCGCAGACTTTACGGTAGTGGGCGAGCTGGTTTCACACCGGTACCGAGAACCGTGGAGGGCGCCGAAGACCCACTTTTATCTGCCAAAGACCACCAAAGTGTCACAGCCACACGCCGGGACGACCAACTCCAGCACTGAGGCGGTAAATGGACCGATAGGTCAGCCTCCCGGGTGGAGCTGACAGTCTTTAGTTTGCAGGGCTAAAGCTAACTAACGCGGTTAGCCGCTAACGAGTCGGTTAAACTGAACCAAGTGAGCCTCAAACTGCCCCCAAACCGTCTCCGGTTCCTCTAAATCTGCCTCCGGCCGCTCCTCGCCAGCCCGAACCGACTGGAGCCCTGTGGGCCGCGGCGGAGCCGGAGCCCCAACTTCCCGCTGTCGCCTGAACTGGTCGGGGAGAGACTTGGAAGCGGAGGGGGGACCCCGAGCGGCCCGCTCCCACAGCCGCCAACCGAGCACCGGCTCCGGGGCGCCCGGGAGCGACGCGCCGGCCTCCGGATCTCCGAGACAGGTTGTCCCCGGGAGCCGGGTCACCCGGGCGGAGACCTCATGAATGGAAATCGGAACAACAGGTGGGCGGTGGGCGGTGGGCGGTGGGTCCCCGGCGGCGCCGATGTGCGGCTGCTGGAGCGCGCTCGCGTACACGCACACGCACGCCCAGGGGTCGCGGCTCCCGGCCCGAACCTGTCAGCGGCAGGCGGGGACCCCGTCAGGTGTGTGTGAGGTGTGTGTGTGTGTGTGGACAGGCTCTTCAGATCGAGTCCCTGGAGTGTGTCCGAGACGGGGTTTGTCACACACCAGCACGTTTGTGGCTCGCGCCAGAGCTGCTGCGGGTGCACGCTGTCCCGGGTTGGCCCGTTTTTGGTGCTACTGGAAGGTTGCAGCAACACAGACACCGTCGCCGTGGAAACCACACAGGACGGAGCGGCCTGTGGACGCCTCAAAGACTTTTGAAGAAACTTTTTATCACCTGTGTGTGTGTGTGTGTGTGAGTGAGTGTGTGGAGTGTCAGCGGTTGTATCGAGGTGAAACCCCTACAGCTGCTGGTTTGGGTTGGCTGGTTGTCATGGTGACGGGTGACGCACCGGAGCCTTGCGGCTGTTGACGCTGTTTCCGTGACCACCAGGAACCTGGTTTTAGGCTCCTCCCTCCTGACTTTACTCTCAGTTTTTTTCTTTTGTTCACGTTTTGTCCCCCGTGGTTGCAGGAGGAGCCCAAGACCTTTTCTCGTTGCCACGGCGACCTGGCTATGGCACTGTTGGGAAATCCATCAAGCTCCTGGCCAACTGCTTCCAGGTGGAGATCCCAAAGATCGACGTCTACCTGTACGAGGTGGACATCAAACCTGAGCGCTGCCCCCGCCGAGTCAACAGGTAGCACACGCACCCGCTGGGAGGCCGGACCGGTCCGTCTGTGGACGTCCCAGCTTGGACGCCGTCCCCCTGACGGTCCTCTCCTCTGACGGTCCTCAGGGAGGTGGTGGACTCCATGGTCCAGCACTTCCAGGTGATCTTCGGCGACTGTCTCCCAGTGTACGATGGGAAGCGGAGCCTGTACGCGGTGAAGGCGCTGCCCGTGGCCTCTGGGGGGGTGAGGCTGCTGCCGTCTGCTGCTGCTGGCTGTCTTCCTGCGCTCCTCCTCCTCCTCCTCACCCTCCTCCTCCCCCCCAGGTTGACCTGGACGTGACGTTGCCTGGTGACGGCGGGAAGGACCGCCCCTTTAAGGTCACCATCAAGTTCCTGTCTCTGGTCAGCTGGCACCTGCTTCACGACGTGCTGACGGGCCAGGCGGCGCCGCAGCCGGCCGAGCTGGAGCAGCCGGTCAGCACCAACCCGGTCCACGCCGTGGACGTGGTCCTGCGCCACCTGCCGTCCATGAAGTGAGTGCCCGGGTCCCGGGACCCACCGGCTGGGTCCCGGGACCGGGACCGGGACCGGGCCAGTTTGATTGGCGCTGGACTAACCGGCGACCGTGCGGCGGCAGGTACACGCCGGTGGGGCGCTCCTTCTTCTCGTCCCCGGAGGGCTACGACCACCCTCTGGGCGGAGGCCGGGAGGTGTGGTTCGGCTTCCACCAGTCGGTGCGGCCGGCCATGTGGAAGATGATGCTGAACATCGACGGTGAGGACCGAGCGGAGCGAATCCCGCCACCCACCGGAGTCACGTGACCGCCTGCTGCCCGTTTCAGTGTCGGCCACGGCGTTCTACAAGGCCCAGCCGGTGATCCGGTTCATGTGTGAGGTCCTGGACATCCACAACGTGACGAGCAGCCGCGCCCGCTGGCCGACGCCCACAGGGTCAAGTTCACCAAGGAGATCAAAGGTAGGCGGGCAGGGCGGCCCCGGCCCGCCCATGCGGCCCCGGCCACCGCTCACCCGCTGCCGTGGCTGCACCTGCAGGTCTGAAGGTGGAGGTCACCCACTGCGGGAGCATGCGCAGAAAGTACCGGGTGTGCAACGTCACCCGGCGCCCCGCCAGCCTCCAGACGTACGTGCCAGCGCCGCCGCCGCCGCCGGCCCCTGCCCCTGCCTGACGGCCCCTCCTCCTCTGACCCCTGCACAGGTTCCCGCTGCAGCTGGAGAGCGGCCAGACGGTGGAGCGCACGGTGGCGCAGTACTTCAGGGAGAAGTACAGCCTGCAGCTGAGGTACCCCCACCTGCCCTGCCTGCAGGTGGGGCAGGAGCAGAAGCACACCTACCTGCCCCTGGAGGTACAGCCGCCGGCCGGCCAGCCGCCGGGCGGCTCGGGCGGCGGCTGAAGCGTGCTGTCGCTGCAGGTGTGCAACGTGGTGGCCGGCCAGCGCTGCATCAAGAAGCTGACGGACAACCAGACGTCCACCATGATCAAAGCCACGGCTCGCTCCGCCCCCGACCGGCAGGAGGAGATCAGCCGGCTGGTGCGTCCCGCCGCCGCCGCCCGCTGCTCGCTGCTCACCGCCGGCCTGACCGTGCACGCTGTCCTGCAGGTGAGGAGCGCCAACTGCCAGGCCGACCCCTTCGTCCAGGAGTTCCAGTTCCGCGTCCGCGACGAGATGGCGCCGGTGACGGGCCGCGTGCTGCCGGCCCCCATGCTGCAGTACGGCGGCAGGGTGAGCTCTGAACAGTTCATGGTACCTCCCCTTTATATCACACTTTCATGTGTGTGTGTGTGTGAGTGTGTGTGAGTGTGTGTGTGAGTGAGAGAGAGAGGGAGCGTCACCTGCTGCAGATAAACCCTGCCTGTTGTTCCAGAACCGCACCGTGGCCACGCCCAGCCACGGCGTTTGGGACATGAGGGGGAAGCAGTTCCACACGGGCGTGGAGATCAAGCTGTGGGCCATCGCCTGCTTCGCCACGCAGAGGCAGTGTCGGGAGGAGATCCTCAAGTCGGTTCTCCCTGCTGCCGCCACACCTGCAGCCCGGGACCAGGCAGGCTGTTGTCATGGAGACACGTGTGACCGGCGCGTTCTGACCGTTCTTGCTGCAGGAGCTTCACTGAGCAGCTGCGGAAGATCTCCAAGGACGCTGGCATGCCCGTGCAGGGCCAGCCGTGTTTCTGCAAGTACGCCCAGGGAGCCGACAGCGTGGAGCCCATGTTCAGACACCTGAAGAACACCTACGCAGGCCTGCAGCTCATCGTGGTCATCCTGCCTGGGAAGACCCCCGTCTACGGTACCGGCAGCACCCCGGAGGCACCCCGGAGCCTGCGGGGCCCAGACGTGATGCTGGTGTTCTCCCACAGCGGAGGTGAAGCGGGTGGGGGACACCCTGCTGGGCATGGCCACGCAGTGTGTCCAGGTGAACGAACGTGGTGAAGACGTCCCCGCAGACGCTGTCCAACCTCTGCCTGAAGATCAACGTCAAACTGGGAGGGATCAACAACATCCTGGTCCCGCAGCAGCGGTACCAGCCACACCCAGGCCTGGGCTGCTCCGGGCTCTCCTCAGGTGTGTGTGTGTGTGTGTGTGTGTGTGAGACTCTGACTTCTCGCCCTCGCAGGCCCTCGGTGTTCCAGCAGCCCGTCATCTTCCTGGGTGCCGATGTCACCCACCCTCCTGCTGGTGATGGGAAGAAGCCGTCCATCGCAGCGGTCCGGGCGCCCCGGAGCCGGTGCTCGGTTGGCGGCTGTGGGAGCGGGCCGCTCGGGGTCCCCCCTCCGCTTCCAAGTCTCTCCCCGACCAGTTCAGGCGACAGCGGGAAGTTGGGGCTCCGGTTCCGCCGCGGCCCACAGGGCTCCAGTCGGTTCGGGCTGGCGAGGAGCGGCCGGAGGCAGATTTAGAGGAACCGGAGACGGTTTGGGGGCAGTTTGAGGCTCACTTGGTTCAGTTTAACCGACTCGTTAGCGGCTAACCGCGTTAGTTAGCTTTAGCCCTGCAAACTAAAGACTGTCAGCTCCACCCGGGAGGCTGACCTATCGGTCCATTTACCGCCTCAGTGCTGGAGTTGGTCGTCCCGGCGTGTGGCTGTGACACTTTGGTGGTCTTTGGCAGATAAAAGTGGGTCTCGCGCGCCCACACACAAATCTACACACCTTTGTTGATGCAAAGCAGCTCCATGAAAACACACCAGTGTAATTTCCCGAACAAAGCTCTATTCTATTCCTAGTAGCATCACAGAGGACTGGTTCATTTATGGGTGTGTGTGTGTGTGTGTGTGTGTGCGCGCGAGCCTGCAGGTGGTGGGCAGCATGGACGCCCACCCCAGCAGGTACTGCGCCACCGTGCGTGTCCAGAGGCCACGTCAGGAGGTGATCCAGGACCTGGCCTCCATGGTGCGGGAGCTCCTGATCCAGTTCTACAAATCCACGCGCTACAAGCCCACCAGGATCATCTTCTACAGGGACGGCGTGTCCGAGGGCCAGTTCAGACAGGTCGCCTCTGCTGCCGCCGCGCCGCCGCTGCAGGCGCAGACGCTCAGCGCGCGTGTGTGTGTGTGTAGGTGCTGTACTACGAGCTGCTGGCTGTCAGGGAGGCCTGCATCAGCCTGGAGAAGGACTACCAGCCCGGCATCACCTTCATCGTGGTGCAGAAACGCCATCACACGCGGCTCTTCTGTGCCGACCGCAACGAGCGGGTGAGCGCCAGTGTGTGTGCGTGTGTGTGCGTGAGGGAGCTCAGCAGGTGACCTTCAGGTGCTCCTCCCAGGTGGGTCGGAGCGGGAACATCCCCGCCGGCACCACCGTGGACACGGACATCACCCACCCCTACGAGTTTGACTTTTACCTCTGCAGCCACGCCGGCATCCAGGTGAGCCTCGGCCGGGCCGAGCCCCGCCCCCCGCGTGTGCGCGTGGGCTCAGGTGCGCTGCTCCTCCTGCAGGGCACCAGCCGTCCCTCCCACTACCACGTCCTCTGGGACGACAACTGCTTCAGCGCCGACCAGCTGCAGCTGCTCACCTACCAGCTGTGCCACACCTACGTGCGCTGCACCCGCTCCGTCTCCATCCCGGCGCCGGCCTACTACGCCCACCTGGTGGCCTTCCGCGCTCGCTACCACCTGGTGGACAAGGATCACGACAGGTGGGAGCGGCGGCGCCCGGCCAGGTGCACGTGCGTGCGCGCTGCTGGGCGCCGGCGCTAACCTGCCGTCTCGCCAGCAGCGCCGAGGGCAGCCAGGTGTCGGGGCAGAGCAACGGGCGCGACCCCCAGGCGCTGGCCCGGGCCGTGCAGATCCACCAGGACGCCCTGAGGACCATGTACTTCGCCTGAGGCCGCCCCCGGCGGCCCCCGGACCCGGGAGAGCCGGCCCCGCCCCTGAGCTGCTGGGCGGCCGCTGGTCTTCCTGGTTGAGGTCATGTGACGGAGCCTGGCTGCGGGCAGACCCTGGGTGACCTCTGAACTCTGAACTCCTCAGGCCACCGGCTGGCCATCGAGGCGTTGAGGTGCGGTGGGCGTGGCCACGTCTTCAGGGCTGAGAGACGCTTCTGGGGTCGGGTGGAGGCCTCCGCTCTAAGTGCCTGGTGGTTGGACGGAGGTGTCGGCTGGTTCGGGGCCGTGGAGTCATGTGACCGGGCGCTGACCTCAGCTCCTCGCCACCGCTGCTCCTCACGGCTCAAGGTCGGAGGAGCCCTAAGGAGGAGCAGGGAGGGAGGCGAGGGGAGAGGGGAGGGGAGGAGGAGAGGAGGGGCTCCACCACTACTCCTTCTCGTGCCTCCATCCTTTCTCCTGGATCTCCTCCTCAGCATCGCTGCCTTTGAGTGCACGGCTGACGTGCACGTCTGAGGGCTCCCACCTGAGCAGCACCTCCCTGCAGCTGACCTCCAGCTGGAAGGTGGCCCCCCCGCAGGTCAGCTGACCTCCTGCTGGCTCCAGAGCAGGACGTCTGTGCCTTTCCTGATGACCAGAGACATCTGACCTGGGTGTGTGTGTGTGTGTGTGTGTGTGTTTACCTCTGAATTATGCCAAAAACACCTAAATATGGAATTCATTC
>CAAE01007101.1:1783-29283 GCA_000180735.1 Tetraodon nigroviridis | reverse complement strand
CGTAGGGCATGACGTAGACGATGCTGAGGTTGAGCGCGGCCAGCAGCCAGGACAGCGCGCTGGCCAGCACGGCGTAGCGAGGCCGGCGGCACAGCGAGTAGCGGAAGGGGAAGGCCACGCCCAGGTAGCGCTCCACGCTGACGGCGGTGAGGAACAGCGTGCTGCTGTAGATGGTGACGTAGAAGAGGAAGCCGGTGAGGGGGCAGAGGGCGTAGGGCAGCAGCCAGGCCATGCCGTCCCACGCCTCCTTCATCTTGAAGGGCAGGAAGGCCAAGAAGATCAGGTCGGAGACGGTGAGGTTGAGCAGTAGGACGTCGATGGGCGTGGCCTTCCGCCGCAGCTTCCGGCAGAAGGCGCAGAAGGCCAGGACGTTGGCGGGGACACCCATCAGGAAGGTGAGGGCGTAGACGGCCAGCAGCAGGCGACTGTAGAGCATGGTGGAGGTCGGCAGGTCGGGTTGGGTCGGGTCAGCGCTCCACACCCGCTCCAGCTGCAGCAGGGAGCCCCAATGCTGCAACAACACGCTCAGTAACAGCCGGCCGGCCTCTGCTCCACCAGCGGGACGCCGCCGCAGCGCCGCGGCTGCATGCTTCTCCTCCTGGAGGCAGAATGTTTGAGCTCAGAGCTGCGCCGCTGTCTCACCACGGAAGCAGGAAATTGAATTAGCCTCCCGGCTCAATCGCTGTTCCCATCGCTCTCCAAACAGCATCTCATGGCAACCAGGGAGAAGCCCCGTGTGTCATCCTAACTTTGTTACTCTGCCACAGTGTGTGTGTGTGTGTGTGTGTGTGTGTGTGTGTGTGTGTGTTTGTGTGTGTGTGTGTGTGTGTGTGTGTGTGTGTGTGTGTGTGTGTGTGTGTGTGTGTGTAGAGGGCGGTCTCGTCTTAGTTCCAGGTCATCTGCTCAGTGTCCACCAGGGGGCAGTGGTGGCTAAAATCCAACTACAAGAAGGGAGAGAGCTAGAAAAGTAGATAAGTAGAGAACTACAGATGAGCGCAGATTACTGAAGACGACTGTCAGCAGTGACCGACGACTGTCAGCACTGACCGACGACTGTCAGCAGTGACCGACGACTGTCAGCACTGACCGACGACTGTCAGCAGTGACCGACGACTGTCAGCACTGACCGGCGACTGTCAGCAGTGACCGACGACTGTCAGCAGTGACCGACGACTGTCAGCACTGACCGACGACTATCAGCACTGACCGACGACTATCAGCACTGACCGACGACTGTCAGCACTGACCGACGACTGTCAGCACTGACCGACGACTGTCAGCACTGAGCGACGACTGTCAGCAGTGACCGACGACTGTCAGCACTCACCGACAACTGTCAGCAGTGACCGACGACTGTCAGCAGTGACCGACGACTGTCAGCACTGACCGACGACTATCAGCACTGACCGACGACTGTCAGCA
This sequence comes from Tetraodon nigroviridis, assembly GCA_000180735.1. NCBI lineage: Eukaryota > Metazoa > Chordata > Actinopteri > Tetraodontiformes > Tetraodontidae > Tetraodon > Tetraodon nigroviridis. Next base: position 27,861 of record CAAE01007101.1, on the reverse strand, counting down.
CTGACCGACGACTGTCAGCAGTGACCGACGACTGTCAGCACTGACCGACGACTGTCAGCACTGAGCGACGACTGTCAGCAGTGACCGACGACTGTCAACACTGACCGACGACTGTCAGCACTGAGCGACGACTGTCAGCAGTGACCGACGACTGTCAACACTGACCGACGACTGTCAGCACTGAGCGACGACTGTCAGCAGTGACCGACGACTGTCAACGCTGACCGACGACTGTCAGCACTGACCGACGACTGTCAACACTGACCGACGACTGTCAGCACTGACCGACGACTGTCAACGCTGACCGACGACTGTCAGCAGTGACCGACGACTGTCAGCAAGTGTAGATGACTGTAGACGCACCAAAAACTGTAAAAAAAAAAACTCTAAACAATGGTAGAAAACTATGGATCAGGTCTTATGTTGATAGGTTGTTGGGTGGAGGTATGACAGGTGTGACAGGTGTGTTACCTGTTGTCTGCTGGGTCACATGGTCCCGTCTGCTGGCTCAGATCCAGTAGATCCCCAGTCCTCCCAGTGGCATCGCCTCCATCCCTGACTCCTCGGTGCACCCGCAGCAGCTTCAGAAACACCAGTCATGTAGCCAGACGTGCACGTCCAGGAGGACTGTGCACGCACACGCTCACACACACACGCAAACACAAAAACACACACATACGGGTGATGTCTGACTGTTTTATGACTGTTTCCGACTTCCCCTTTTACTGTTGGTGGTAGAAAAGACTCGTGTTTGTTCACCGCCTTTATTTACCCACTGAGTCACGACCGTCAGCAACACACACACACCGTCAACAAACACAACCCAGAGACTGGGAAAGACACCAACAACTGCCTGGGTCCACATACTGGTCTAAATCCATACCGGTCTGAGTCCATACTGGTCTGAGTCCATGCTGGAGTCCATACTGGTCCATTGGGTCCATACTGGTCTGAGTCCATGCTGGTCTGAGTCCATGCTGGTCTGAGTCCATACTGGTCTGAGTCCATACTGGTCTGAGTCCATGCTGGAGTCCATACTGGTCCATTGGGTCCATACTGGTCTGAGTCCATACTGGTCTGAGTCCATGCTGGTCTGAGTCCATACTGGTCTGAGTCCATGCTGGTCTGAGTCCATGCTGGTCTGAGTCCATACTGGTCTAAATCCATACCGGTCTGAGTCCATACTGGTCTGAGTCCATGCTGGAGTCCATACTGGTCCATTGGGTCCATACTGGTCTGAGTCCATGCTGGTCTGAGTCCATGCTGGTCTGAGTCCATACTGGTCTGAGTCCATGCTGGTCTGAGTCCATACTGGTCTGAGTCCATACTGGTCTGAGTCCATGCTGGAGTCCATACTGGTCCATTGGGTCCATGCTGGTCTGAGTCCATACTGGTCTGAGTCCATGCTGGTCTGAGTCCATACTGGTCTGAGTCCATGCTGGTCTGAGTCCATGCTGGTCTGAGTCCATGCTGGAGTCCATACTGGTCCATTGGGTCCATACTGGTCTGAGTCCATGCTGGTCTGAGTCCATGCTGGTCTGAGTCCTTGCTGGAGTCCATACTGGGCCATACTGGTCCATACGTACCAGTCCAGCCCTCAGCCTGTCCTCGGTCAGACGCCTCCACCCTCAGCCACCACCTGGCTCCTCCCAGAAGGTGTGGGTGGGGCCTGGGCGCCAGCGGCGCGGCAGGAGCTGGCGGTCCCGCCGAGGCGGCGTCCGCCTCCCGCAGACTCTCCCCAGGACTTCTCGGGGGGCGGCGGGCGACAGGGCCAGCATGACGGCGGGCTCCAGGAAGACGTTGCAGGAGCTGCTCAGCATGGCGTAGCTCCTCCACTCCACGTTGCTCTTCTGCACGAAGCCCACCAGGTGTGAGGCGTTGTAGGGTGCGTAGCACACCACGAACACCGCCAGCGTGGAGAGGGCCACGCCCCAGTGCCCGCCGCTTCCCCTGAGGACGCAGGTTGGAGCGCCACACCCAGGTGACGCAGCGCAGCGTGCAGAAGGTGCTCACCAGCAGGGGCAGCAGGAACAGCACCAGCGCCATCTCCAGGCGCAGCGGCAGCAGCACCTGCAGCTGTGAGGCGTTGAAGCGCTGGAAGCAGAGGGACGAGTGGCCCTGGACGGAGACGAAGCCGGCGCCGCCCTCCACCAGCAGGCCCACGCTCAGGTGCACCAGCACGCTGAGCCACAGCGCCGCGCTGACCAAGCAGGACAGGCGAGCGCGCCGGTAGCGCTTGTAGGCGATGGGGAAGGCGATGCTGAGGTAGCGGCCCGCCGCCACGGCCGTGAGGAAGAGGCAGCTGCCGTAGAGCGAGGAGTAGAGGAAGAAGCTGTAGGCGGGGCAGACGGCTGGCGGCAGCCTCCAGTCCTGCAGCAGCGTCTCCAGGGCCTTGACGGGCAGCCAGGCCACCAGGGCCAGGTTGGCCAGGCACAGGTTGAGGGCGTACACCACGTTGGGCGTGGCGCCGCGCTTGCAGGCCTTGCGCAGGTAGACGAAGAGGACCAGCAGGTTGGCGGGCAGGCCCAGCAGGAAGGTGAAGACGTAGACGCCCAGAGCGATGGCGTCGCTGTAGCCCAGCCGCATGTCTGCGGGCACCGCCGGTGGGACAGCAGCTAGCTCCGCCGCACGGCGCTGGTGGCAGGACCTCCGTCTGCCGCCGCCGGCTTCCTGCGCTCCCATGGTCGGCTCCCGCGGCCACACCCAGCCAGCGACAGGCCACGCCTCCGCTCAGGCACCAGCCGGGACCTTCGGCAAACACCCGGCCGTCCTACTTCCCCTCGGCGGAGGCCGGCAGACAGCTAGCATCTGGCCCCGAGGGCGGCGGTGGAGAATAGAGGAGCAGGGAGGCGGGGCGGCTCCTCTCACAGGTTTACGGCCCCGGAGGAGGTGTGCGAGCGGGCTGGAGGAGTGACCGCCTGTCGCTGCTTGCTGAGGAAAATGGAGCAGAAAATGGCGGGGCTGGTCCTGCAGCAGGTGGAGCAGAAGGTTCGCCGGAAGAGAGCAGCAACGCCTCCAACCCGAGTCACCAGAGCTCCACCCTCCTGATGGGGTCTCCGAGGGACCCCCCGAGCAGCCGGCCCGCTGCTGCCTGAGGGGCCTCAGGAGGGCCCTCCGTCCATCCACCCGAGGAGGCGGAGTCGACACCCTGTTTCTGGGACTTTGTCCTTTATTTTGCAGTAACTGAGGCAGGAGAACACAGAACCATCCGGGAGCACCACGGCCTGAGCTGAGCGTGACGGCCTTACGGCCTGTTTACCAGCTTTAATGTGGAAGGCGGCTGGGCTTTACCGCCTGAGCGCCGGCCATTACCGGCTGCTCAAACAGAGGCAGGCAGAAAAACAAAGCCGTTAAAGCTAATGAGCGTTAGCGCAGCCACTTTACTGCACCACTTCACCCTGCTAGCGGTGCAGGCGCCCATCATTAGCACCACCCCCGAAGCGCTGCCCCAGCGGATGTTTGTGTGGGCGGAGCTCCTGGCGCTCCTACACCAGCGGCGGCAGGCCGGAGGTGCTGGGTGGACCCGGCGGCCCTGAGCCCGGGGCCCGGCCCAGGCTCCTGCGCCGGGCCAGGCTGCGCTGCTCCAGCGACACGGCCTCCTGCTTCCTGGACAGGTCCCTCAGCATGAGCGAGCGGTGCAGCTGCATCTGCTGCAGGGCGCGTCTGAGGACACAGCAGGCCGGGGTCAGCGGGTCGGGGCCCCCGAGGAGCCCACAACCCCCCAGATGTTTGGGTCTGGACCAGCAGAGAAGAGCCAGCCAGAGGCAGAGACCCGCGCCCCCCACACACACACTCACACACTCGCACACACTCGCACACACTCACACACACACACACACACACACACTCACACACTCGCACACACACACACTCACACACTCGCACACACTCACACACACACACTCTCTCTCTCTCTGCTGTGTGTCTCACCTGGCCTCACACAGCTTCTGGCCCAGCAGGGTGATGCTGGTTTCCAGCTGGGCCACTTCCTGGGTCAGAGCCTCCGTCACCTGCAGGAGGAGGAGGAGGAGGAGGAGGAGGAGGAGGGGGAGGGCTGCAGGTGGAGCAGCTGCACACAGCTGCACCGGGCCGGTCCCGGCACACACACCTGGTCCCTGCACAGTCCGCCCCGGCCCTGCCGCTCCTCCTCTCCAGGCGGGTGTGGGCCAGCTTCAGGGAGGCCGTCTGGGCCTGCAGGTGGGCGTCCAGCTGCTGGCGTCGCCCTCCATCTCCGCCACCTCCTCCTCCGTCTGCAGGGCAGGGCCACACCTGTCAGGCACCCTGGGGGGGGGCGCACAGGGGCCCCCACACCTCCGCCTCTCCTACCCTCCGGAGCTGCCACTCCAGCTCGCGGCGCGCCTGCTCCTCCTGGTGGAGGCGCTTTCGCAGGGCGAACTGGGTGGTGTGCGCTGGGCCTCCAGCTCGTTCCTCAGCTGGGACACACAGAGGACAGGCGGGAGCGTCGGGGAGCCCCTGGCCGGCGCCGCCCCCACCCGCGGACACACACCTGGGCTCTGCTCACACTGGCCTCCTCCCTCAGGCGCCGGGACGCCAGCCGGGCCTTCTGGGCCGCCGCCACGTTGGCCCCGGCTGAAGCGGAGCCACTCCTCAGGGGTGGAGGACCTGCAGCAGGACCAGAGGGGGGGGGGTGAGGCTCTGGGGGCCTCCGCCAGGAGCGCAGGCCCCCCCCAGGCTACCCTGCCGGGATCCGCGTGGGCTCGGTCTTCAGGGAGATGAGGGGGGACTCCGGGGTCAGCCTCAGACAGGACCGCTCCACCTCCAGGGCCTCCGCCTTGTCCCGGAGGTCAGCGCACAGACGCTGGCGGCTCTCCTGGAGAACACTGGGCCACGGACAAGGAGGTGGAGGTGGAGGTGGAGGCGCGCACACACACACACGCACACACACACACACACACACACACACACACCACGCTCTCCTCACCACATCTGCTCAAAGCTGTGTCTCCATGTGCTCCTGCAGGGCCTCCTGAGCTCTCTGGCTCAGCTGCACCTCCTTCCTCAGCTCCTCATCCACCAGGTCCTCCACCAGCTCACCGTCGCGCCTCCCCTCCCTCAGCGTCAGACACTCCCTGCTAACCTCCAGGGGGGTGGAGGTGGCGGCCAGGGCCTGCTCCATCTGCTCCTGGGCCTGGGTGGAGAGTCACTTCAGCAGGAACCCAGCTGCTCCTGCACCTCCTGCTCCTCCTCCTGCTGCTCCTGCTGCTGCTCCTGCTGCTGCTCCTCCTCCCTCTCCCTCTTCTCCTCCTCCTCCCTCTCCCTCTTCTCCTCCTCCTTCTCCCCCTCCTCCTCCTGGTGGAGTTAAAACCCACCAGGCTCAGAGCCGCCATCTCCTCCTCCACCTCTTGGGTGCAGCGTTCCAGCGCCTCCTTCCAGCGGGCCACCTCCTGGGCCCTGTCGCTCAGCCTGTGGGAGGAGTCGCTCTCGTCCCAGGACGTCTGCAGACGGAGGAGAGAGAGGAGTGATGGAGGAGCCCCGAGCAGCCGTTCCCAGAGGAGAAGAACCCACCCTGCAGCGGGTCTCGTTGCGGAGGACCGCGCCTCCTGGCGGATGGCGGCCGAGGCCCGCCGCTGGCGTTCGGGCCGTGGCCGCCAGCCGCTGGTTGTTGCGGAGCCAGTCGGACTCGCTGAGGCGCCGGCCGGGTTGGTGGAGGCGGCGGACATCCTGCTGAGGGAGCAGAACCTGGAGTCAGCACCGGCATCTAACCCTAGCCCTGACCGCACGGAAAAACACCTGTCCCACCTGGCGGAAGGGTGGAGGACAGGCGGAAGGGTGGAGGACAAGGCGGAAGGGTGGAGGACAGGCGGAAGGGTGGAGGACAGGGCCTGGAAGGGTGGAGGACAGGTGGAAGGGTGGAGGACAGGCGGAAGGGTGGAGGACAGGCGGAAGGGTGGAGGACAGGTGGGAAGGGTGGAGGACAGGCGGAAGGGTGGAGGACAGGCGGAGGACAGGCGGAAGGGTGGAGGACAGGCGGAGGACAGGCGGAAGGGTGGAGGACAGGCGGAGGACAGGCGGAAGGGTGGAGGACAGGCGGAAGGGTGGAGGACAGGCGGAGGACAGGCGGAAGGGTGGAGGACAGGTGGAGGACAGGCGGAAGGGTGGAGGACAGGTGGAAGGGTGGAGGTAATGTGGGGGTGCACCCGCCACCACTGGCCTCCTGGAGGAGGAGGCGGCCCTCGGGTACAAACTCCCACCGGCAGGCCCGCCACAGACGCAAGGGTACCCGACAGCCCGGCTCGGCTCGGCCCGCGCGGACAGCGCCGCTGAAAGGCGCGTTCACATTTACCCGGAAACCAGATTCAGACGGCCAGTTTTGGTGGAGGGAGTTTACTCACGGGACTTCTAGAACCTTCGGTCGGTAACCGCCGCTTCTGCTGGGCCAGGTATCATAGCAACGGCACGACGAGCCGTCTCCAGGCAACGGCCCGGCCTACCGTAAAAGGGCAACGTCCACTGGCGCGAGGAAGGTCACGTAAAGCTAGACAGTGACGCCGAGGAATCACAGCAGCGGTGACAACTTTACGGAAAATCTCCCAAACACTGAAGACTGCAAGAACTGTTAAGAATGATTTTTGTTGTAGTTTACAACACCTGGAATGCCAACAAGTAAGATGTCAAATTTAAAAAAAAAAAAACAAAACAAAAAAAAGCCGAATGATTGAATTTAAATGTGTAAATTTGTACAGTTGTACTTGTCTGGTTCTGGACTGGAAAAGTCAGCCCATGGAACAATCAATATTTAGGCTTCCCTGACGTGGAACCAAAATATCTATGTATATACAGGTGTGACACTGACATTAGATCTGCACAAGTTACCAGGTGAGCTGTCAGGCCTCAAGCAGCACTCGGGTAGAAAGGCTCGTGTTTATTGGAGAATTAGTCATGCCAGTGGTTACGTTTCCATGCTGTAGTGACAAACGCTGTTAGTTGCTGCTAAAATGGCGTCTGCTCCGGCCCCAGCATGTCCCCCATCAGCAGACCACAGGTCTGTCAGGGCCCTCCGTCATGTTCTGGGGGGGTTTCCATTGGCAACACTGCAACCCAGTCCGTGTGTGTCCACCACAGAGCAGCCAGACGGCGCCAGCGCAGAGAACCCCCCACCATCACCACCACCCGAGCTCTTCAGTGCATTAGACCAGTGAGCGTCCACGCTGATGCACACACAAACCATAAATTACTCTCTTCATACTCACGCACCTGGAGGTTACAGGTAAGAGACACGCCGGGCGTGGCTCAAGTCTTCATGGAGTCTGGGAAGCAGCAGCAGGCTTCCAGTTACCTGAGCTGAGGGACAGGTGGGCCCCGCGTCTGGCTCCTGCTAAGGCCCCTGCTGAAGGTGGGGAGCTCTGCCTGCCCTGCCAGGCGTCGGCAGACAAAACAAAAGGCTTCAGGAGCAACAGAACTATGTACACGGCTGCAGGGGACCGCAGCGGGAAGCCAAGGCTGACCGTCCCATCTGTGGACGCGGCCCGACGGCCCACAAGGGGGTGGAGCTACGGATCACCTCACACTATGACGCCACACAGCCGAAAGGAGAAAACAAGCGGACGTTTGGGAGCCTGAACGTAAAAGGGTTGGACTTGGATGAGGCGGTGGCTTGGTTGGGCCAGCAGGGGGCTCTGTGGCGGCGCGGCGCCGCAGCGCAGCACGCAGACGCAGAGGTGGCGGCGGCGCTCAGGGCCAGTCCTTCAGTGTCCTCCAGAGCCCCGCCCACCTGCTGCTGCTGCGGTCCAGTGTCAGATGGCTGCTGGTTCCTGGCCTGGTTCCCCTCAGGCGAGCTCCATCACTGAGGCGTGGCTTCCCCGTTCAGCTCGATGCCGTGCTGCTGCAGCTGCGCTCGCAGCAGGGCGTTGTCATTCTTCAGCTCCTCAATCTGAACAACAACAACAACGACCCGGAGCGCGGCGTTAGCAGGTGCTGCCCGTCAGAGCGACGACCGTCCCAGACCCCCGAGGAGCTTCCCGCTGCTCCTCCCTCCAGCGTCCACCCGAGGGTGGCTGGGGTGTGTGCCCGGGGCGAGGGTTTCCCTGACACGGGTGTGCGGGGTGTGAGGCAGACCTGTTGCCGGAGCAGCTCGTTGTCCATCTCCACCCGCTCCACCTCCTTGTAGCTCTCCTGCAGCTGCTGGTTGTTCTGCCGCAGCTCCCGGATGTAGTCGCAGGCTTTGGACAGGATGCCTCCTTTACTCTGAAACACAAGCCCCAGCGTCACTCCCACGGACACGCCACCGCTCCTCCTGGAGCCTGGAGCAACATCTGCAGCGTTAGCCTAAACGAGCACCAGTCAAAGCGCTAACGCGCTAACGTCTGCAGACCACCATCCACAGCAACACAGCTACTGTTGTGGGATGGCCAACCAGTCACTAAGCTGGTTCCTTCAGGTGAACAGACAGAGCGTGTTTCGGTGGCTCCGGCCATTCCTGCTGGGGGGGTTTGGGCCGTCCTGTGCTCAAGCCCCGACGGAGAGCCAGGTTCCAGCACACGGAGGAGCCGTTCCCCCCGGAGGAGAAGGCTCCCTCGTTCTCCAGGAAGGCCCACAGGAGCGGCACTCACCGCTCCGGTCCTGCTGTCCAAGCTGCAGTCAGGGATGATCTTTGACAGGGTGACGATCCAGTTGTTAATCTTGTCCCTTCTTCTTCTCTCCACTGCAAACACACACAGCCCAAGGGTGAGGAGAGTGGAGGGAGAGGCCCTTCCCGCAGAGCCCCAGCCGACGGCCGTCACCTTCGTTGTGCTGCGCTCTTCGCCGTTCGTCTCTGGGCGCTCGTGAACCTTCGACCTTCCTGCAAAGACACAGAAGATGCTGGTGGATCATCATCATCATCGTCGTCACGTGAGCGGCAGTGACGCTGTCGGTCGGTGCCCTCTAAACTGGTTCAGGGGCTGGTTTCCACAGCTGAGGCCAGCGGCAAAGACCTGCAGCCGGAGCAGGTGGGAGCGAGGGTCAGCCGGGCTTCCTGATCCTGCCTCCGGACGCAGCCCCAGGGAAAGCCCCCGCCCCCACCCCCTGGCGTTATCACAGGGAGGAGGGAGGCCGCTTCTAGCGCGTGTGCTCTGATGGGATGGACGTACGTGACGGTTCTTCTCACCAGTTTGAACTGCCATGCTGCAACATCTGGCTTTCAGCAAGGTCTCTGGGAAGGGCAGGTAAGTAGGACAGAGTGGTGTTCAGACGCCTTCGGAGGTTCCGCACCATCCACACGTTAGCTCCACCGCTTTCTACACACGGCTCAACGGGGCTCACGGGGCAGAGCTACTGCAGGGGAGCTTAGAGGACGCCTGGACGCACAGGCGGACGGGGGGACGGGCTGCACACACACACGCACGCACACACACGGGAAGGAGCCGAGGAGCTTCCGGCAGACGGACGCATGTGCAGAAGGTGCAGCTACTCACGCGGTGTAGGTGTGTGTGCGGGGGGCGATGGTGCGGGGGGACGCCGTCTGCAGCACCTCCGGGTTCATCATCACGTAGAACTGACCTGGAGGAAGGACAGGAGCGAGCGGTGAGGAGGCCCGACTGGAAACCAGCCCGGCCGGCCGCTCCAGCAGCTGCCCACCTCCCGCCTGCGTGATGGTGGGGTCGGCGGCCGCCTGCACCGACACGGCCGTGCCCTCGCTGACCGCGGCGGCGGGGAAGTAGGCGAACGCGCGTCTCTGCTCCCACCGTCTCGGCGGCGGGGCTGCTGCCGTTGCTGAAGGGGTTCTGGATGACCGCCTGGAGACCAGAACAGGCGTCAGACAAGCTTTCCGCTCACCGGCGCCATCCAATCCTGGAGCAAGCCTCCCAGCAGCTGGGCCGGGTGGAGTGGGCGGAGCCAGCGGTCTCTACCTTCTACCCAACACGTCCATGAAGGTGAGGCGGTGCTGCTGAAGGGCACCTGTACCTGCCGTGTCTACGGCCTCCTCGCCGACGGCCGGCTCACCTGTGCGACGGCCTGAGGGGCTCCAGCAAACGCGGCGGTGGAGACGACGCTGACGGCTCCGCCCCCGTCAGCCGTGGCCTCCAGCTGCTCGTCTGTCACCTGAACCACGCGGTAGGTCACCTGGAGACACAGCAGAGGAAACCCCGCTGAAGCCTCTCCTACCCAGGCGCCTGCCGCCGGGGCTGCACGTGCACGCCTCCTGAGGTGGCCCTGCCGTCTCACTGCCCAACGCCTCAGCCGCCGTCTTTGCTGACCTGTCCTCCATTGTTCTCTGTGCGGAACTGGTACTGAACATTGTCGGCGAAGGCGGCCTGCGGGACGCCGGCGATCACTGCCGTCTGCTCCTCTGCCACCACCGCCTCTCTTGCAACACACCAGTCAACAAGGATGAAAAGGGACACTCTGTGAACACACACCGCATGGTTCCTGAGGAAGGCCAGCAGGGAAACCCCGTCAGGAGGCTGCTGCTTCTACTGAGCCATAAATGGTTCTCAGGTAAAGATGCCTGGCACGGGTCGGGCTGAGAAGCGGCTCCCCACCTTCCTGTAACTGCACCACCTCGTCTGTTTCCTGTTTGTCGTGACTGAAACACAAAGAAAGTAGCAGTGAGCTCGTCGTGCCTGCACGTTTTCACGCCTTTGTCCAAATGGCGCCCCCACGCGGCCACACACAAAAAACATTAGACACACAAAACAAGAAAAAAAATCAGGTTTTCTTCCACCGTCAGGGTTCAATTCTTCATTACCCCCCCCCCCAAAATGACCCGAGTCCCAATGCTTTTATTCTGAAAAGCGTTCAACTTTCATTGATGCACATCTACAAACATTAAATCCGAATATACTGCACCATCTGTGCTGAAAAATTAGACCTAATCAAGACAAGTAGGCGAATGAATGTCCCCGCAGATGTTAAACGTCGTTTACTGAAGTGCACTTGTCTTTAGCGTCAAGTTTATAAACCTTAAAAAAAGAAAGACGAAAAGGTCATATTTGTAGAAAAGGACGATGTGGGCTAAAACGTCGTCGGGATGTGCAAACGCGGGCTTTCCACCAACTTTCCTGCTGCGGCAGCGAAAGATGGAGGTGGAAGTTTGGCACACATGTGAACGTGTGTGTGACATGAAGATTATTGGCAGCCGAAGTGGCTGCGAGGCTAAAAGGCTGTTAGGCCGTGGTGGGAGCCATGAGCAGGAAGCGGCGCCACCTCACCTCGCCGAGCTGTCCAGACTCTGCTCCAGCATATCCATCAAGCTGCTTGACGGCGCTGAAACGCGGATACTCGACGACACTGGTTCCCGCAGATGGGAGCGCTGATCACGGGGACAAACACACGGGTCATGTGAGGAAGACCGTCCGGGACACGTGAGGCGCCGTCGGCCACGGACCTAAAATGGAGGCCGCTGGAGAGCAGGACGAGCGCGTCCGCGTCTGTGCGTCAACCAAACGGCCGCGGCCGCCGCGGGACCAGCGGGCGCGGAGGCGGCTCTGAGGAGGAGAGGCTCTTCTGGCCGGGACGGCGGAGCTGGTTGGAGGGTAGCGACGAGCCGGCGGACGAATGGGCGAAAAAAGAGGCTGAAAATCGGGCTTTTGTTGCTGCGCTGCTCGCGGAGGCTGCTGTTTATCCGCGCAAATCTGCGGGCTGCGCGCACTAAGACCTGGACTGGACTCGCCAGCGCGGGCACTACGTCGACATTTCCGCGGCATTCGCGGCGAGTTTTCCTGTCGTTTTACCCCGATTCGCGCGTCGGTTGTGTTGCTATCGCTTTGTTAGGCAGAAAGACTCTGTTCGGCCTTATCCTGGTATATGACTGCACTAAAAGCAACATATTACATATGATAACATACTTTCTGCTTGCTTTGTTTGCAGCTAGAGTGCTTTAGAAATCATTGTAACCCTTTTCTGCGTTATTTCCGAAATGCTGGAGGGTTTTTGGGGGGCTGTTTTCGCGTCCTTGCCCAGGTGACCACCGGGATCCAATCCGGGTTTTCCTTCGCACCACATGACAGCGCTCGCGCCTGTCAGCCCTGAAACATGGCGCTGGCGCTCGTCATAACTCTGCTTTAACGGTCCGGGTGCTCTCCCCGACCCTGACCCCGACCCTGACCCCCGTAGCCCCCAGGTAGGAGGCAGGTTAGCGTCTAGCTGCTTGTGTTTGTGGAGGCGATGGAGCCGATGTAGATTAGAACCAGCAGGCTCGGGTCGCTGTGTGTGTGTGTGTGTGTGTGTGTGTGTGTGTGTGTGTGTGTGTGTGTGTGTGTGTGTGTGTGTGTGTGTGTGTGTGTGTGTGTGTGCTCGAACCATTTATAACCCACAACTTCGCGCAAATGGTGGTAAATAAATCTTTGATCCGCGTGTCGCAAATACGGTCACTGATTCTCGGCGTTATGTGAACTAATGTGACCGTTGACCGTTGTATGAATAATTCTGTCAATAAACATCCCTAGGGTGGCCTTTGTGACTTCCTCGTTCCCTAGTTAACCCCTGGGTAGGTTAGATTGGACTCCAGAATCTTATTTTTGGTAATAACAGTGCTCGTGTGTCTTCGAGCCAACGAGGCCCTTTGGCAGTAAGAGCCATGAACGAAGCACACATCAGAGTAGCCGATGGCTGAAGTTTCCACGTCCAGCCGATCGGAGAAGGAAGTTGGAACACAAGGTGGAAAATGGACGCGGGTGTGTCTTTAACGTGTCAGAAGGTAGTGTGTGTTCAGGAGGTCCTCTGGGGGGCTTTGGGGGGTCGGATTTCCTCCTGGTCCCCCCCCCCCCGCAGCTGGATTTGCTCAGGGTCATGCTGAGACCTTCTGCTGGGCTGCTGTAGGATCTGCTGTAGGATCTCTGGACTCTTCCAGAGCAGCATGGGGACCAGCTTCAGCTTCAAGTCCCCCTGGAGACGTCCAAGCGCCGGTGTTTGGACTGCAGACCGTCTCTCAGGCAACAGATCTGTTTCAAATTTTCCCCTTTCATGGTGGCTTTTTTTGAACGGAGGGTGACTCACTCATTCATCCAGCCCAGAGAAGCAGGAAGACAAAACTACGGCAGCTTCTCTCCTCCCATCACATTCTTTCCTACACGGGCACTCCGAGGAACTCCGAGCCAGTGGAGGATCAGCCTGAGCAGCGTGAGGACTCAGACAGGACTCGCCTCGTCTTCTTCATCAGCTTCGTTGAGGTAAATGCCAGCACAGACGCGCTTGCTCGCTCTGGGTGGTTCCCTCCTTGTCTGCTCACGCTGGTGGAAGCTCTGGCTTCCCGGCTCACCAGAGCTGGCTTCTGCTTCTGGCTCAGCGGGGGCTTAAACTGGTTAAACCAGCTTAGAAGAGGCATCCGTGTGAGCGCCTTTCTGTGCAGAAGCAGGGTTTGTGTCGGTTTTCCTAATGAGCTGCGTCCTTGCCGAGACAGATCGGTGCCATGGCCACTCCTAAGAACGCTCCCCGAGGACCAGCCTCCCCCCTCTCCCCCAACCGCATCACCCGGCTGCAGGAGAAAGAGGAGCTGTCCAACCTCAACGACCGCCTGGCCGTCTACATCGACAAGGTGCGCTTCCTGGAGGCTGAGAACGCAGGGCTGCGTCTGCGCATCACCGAGTCGGAGACGGAGGTGAGCCGCGAGCTGACGGGCCTGAAGGCGGCGTACGAGGCCGAGCTGGCCGACGCCCGCCAGACGCTGGACTCGGTGGCCAAGGAGCGAGCTCACCTGCAGCTGGAGCTGGGCAAGCTGAGAGAGGAGCACAAGGAGCTGAGAGCCAGGTGGGTTCCAGAGCCACGGGGGGGGGTGTGCGTGCGCGCGTGCGTGCTAGCATGGGCTTGGGCGGGGCCACAGCCTGCACCAGCAGGCTCGGCTGGAACGGCCCTGGATGAGGCCTGAACACAGCTGCCATCCCAGAAGGGCCCCAAGGCTCTGCTCTCCAGCCCTGAAGGAGTCTCCGTGCACCTCGTCCGTGCACGCGCGCGCGGGAGAGCGTGCCGGAGGTGTGTGTGGCTCTGGGGAGCTGAGGCCTGAAAGCTCCGTGCTGACGGGGCCACGCCTCCGCCGGGGCTCCTGGTTGGCTGGCAGGCCTGGCCGGTGACTAACTCTTTCCCCAGCTTCCCCCCCTCCGCCAGGACGACGTGGCAGTCCGGAGGGTTCCGCTCCGCCAGGCGAGGCTTCCATAAATATTGAGACAAAGAGGAAAGTGTTTGGCGAACAAGTCCGTCGCCATGGCAGCGGCGGAGCAACGCCGGGTCTGTGGCCTGTGGTTTCCACATCCCCGTCAGGCTGCGCCCATGAGTCATCTGCACCGTGTCAGAGAGCAAGCGCAGAACGGCCTGCTCCCTTTGCTGCTGCAGGAACACCAAGAAGGAGTCTGACCTGGCCGGAGCCTCGCAGAGCTGAAGGACGTGGAGGCCCTGCTCAACTCCAAGGATGCGTCTCTGACCACGGCTCTGGGGGAGAAACGCAGCCTGGAGGCGGAAAACAGGGAGCAGAAGGCGCAAATCGGCAAGGTGGAGCGCACAGGCCACGCCTCCTCCCACACGCTAAAAGCACAGATTTGAATATTTCAGTGGCTCCTCCTGCGGCCGGGCTAACGCCGGCGCTGTCTGGTGCTCATCTGTCCCAGCTGGAGGCCAGTCTGGGAGACGCCAGGAAGCAGCTTCAGGATGAGATGCTGAGAAGGGTGGACGGAGAGAACCGCATCCAGACCCTGAAGGAGGAGCTGGAGTTCCAGAAGAACCTCCACTCTGAGGTCAGTCCAGAGCAGATCTGGAGCTCCTCCACAGCTCCTCTCCTGCCAGAGCTGATGAGTTTGGGGGCCTCCTCCCAGGAGCTGCGGGAGGTCAAGCGGCGCCACGAGTCTCGTGTGGTGGAGCTGGACAGCGGCCACCAGAAGGACTTTGAGAGCAAGCTGGCGGAGGCCCTGGTGGAGATGCGCAACCAGCATGAGCTGCAGATCCAAATGTACAAGGACGAGCTGGAGAAGACCTACAACACCAAGGTAGAGCAGAGCCGGACCCAGGGACCGGGGACGGGAGCTAGAACCGAACCCCTGGGCGCTCACCCCCACCCCTTTCCTGATCTGCTTTCCTCCCGCCAGCTGGAAAATGCTCGCCAGTCGGCCGACAGGAGCAGCCACCTGGTCGGAGCAGCGCACGAGGAGCTGCAGCAGATCCGCGTCCGCCTGGAGTCCACGTCTACACAGCTGAGCCAGCTGCAGAAACAGGTGAGGGGACGGGGGACGCCCCTGAGCCGTCCACAGGAACACACCCAGGATGCGTGTCCCCACCTGGACCTTTCTGATGCCGTGCCTCCGATCCAGCTGGCGGCTCGAGAGGCCAAGATCAAGGAGCTGGAGGACGGCCTGTCCCTGGAGAGGGACACCACCCGGCGCCTTCTGGGGGACAAGGACAAGGAGATGGCCCAGATGAGGCAGCGAATGCAGCAGCAGCTGGACGAGTACCAGGAGCTGCTGGACGTCAAGCTGGCTCTGGACATGGAGATCTGCGCCTACAGGAAGCTGCTGGAGGGGGAGGAGCAGAGGTGGGTGTCTCCTTCAGCGGGGGGGAGGGCACCCAGGCCCTCTCCAGCTGATCTGACGCTCCCTGCAGGCTGCGCCTGTCGCCCAGCCCGCCGCCCCCCAGGGTGGCGGCAGCCCACTCCTCCGGCGCAGCGCTTCACGCCCGAAGCGTCCAGCAGAGCGCCACCAGCACGCCGGCCAAGAGGCGCCGCCCCAACGACAGCGACAGCGAGGCGTCCAGCGTGGTGGGCGGGGCTGTGGCCCGAACCCGCATCAGCCAGCAGGCCTCGGCCAGCGGACGCGTGACCGTGGACGAGGTGGACCTGGAGGGCAAGTTCGTCCGGCTGAGCAACAAGGCAGACGAGGTGAGAGGTGACGCCGCCCGCCGCCCCGGATGTCTGACCCCGGCAGCCCCCGTCTGCCCCCAGGATCAGGCTCTGGGCAACTGGCAGCTGAAGAGGCAGGTGGGAACCGGCGCCCCCATCGTCTTCAAGTTCCCGCTCAAGTTCAGCCTGAAGGCCGGCCAGAGGGTGACGGTGAGCAGCGCTCGCTCGTGTGCACGGTGAGCAGGCGCCCACCTGCTGCTCCACCCCTCTTCTTCTCCTCAGATCTGGGCCGCTGGTGCTGGCAGGAGCCCCAGTCCTCCCAGCGACCTGGTGTGGAAGAGCCAGGCCTCCTGGGGCACCGGAGACGTGCTGCACACCACGCTGATCAGCGCCAGCGGCCAGGTAATCCTGCACCGCCCTGCACCCTGTTTGAGGTCGGCGAAGGACACGTGTGGTTGTCCCTCCAGGAGATGGCCTCGAGGAAGGTGACGCGCACACACTTTGAGGACGAAGACGACGACGACATGGTGAGAGCGAGTGTGTGGGTGCGCTTGTCGATGACGTCCTTCCAGGAGGACGCAGCGTCTGCTCGGTTGAAACGCCGCAGAGCCGGCAGCAGCTTGAGCAGGCGGATGGACGGACACCGGGAGGTGGGATCTGTGTCCCCGCCCCCTCCAGCCCGGCCTCCCTCAGGAAGACCGTCGGCTGTGTGTAGCCAGCCCGCTAACCAAGCCGTGCTGCTCCAGCAGGTGGCTCACAGCACATGTGGCGACAGCGAGTACAACCTGCGGAGTCGGACGGTGGTGTGCGGCTCCTGCGGGCTTCCCTCGAACAAACCCAGCACCTGCTCCCTCACCCTCGGTCGCGCTCCTTCCGCAGCGGCGGCCTGTCAGAGGGTCTGCTGCCCCAGTCCTACGTCTTCAGCGCCAGCGCTCCTCGCAAGGTGACGCCCGCGGCGGCTGCACAAACACCTCTGTTAGAAATCCACACCTCCTTGACCTTGTCGACCTTTCCTTTCAGACTGGAAGTAGGATGGAGAGCTGTCCCATCATGTGAGCCCCGGGATTGTTGCTCAACATTTACAAGGCTTTTTATTCTTAGGCCACAAGTTATTCTTCAGGTAATGAGAAAAGGCTTCCAGGTGGAACGCACGAGGATGCAGTGATGCTGCTGGTGTTTGAAACGCCACTGAGGATTCCAGCTGTTGTCCCTTCCATGATTTGTGTGTTTGCATCTTAGTGACATACTCTGGTTTCTGACCTGGTCGGTTGATCCCTCTACCACATCTTTAGCTTGAAAATCCACCAAAGAACATGTTGACCTCAGCTTCCTGCAGCATTGAAACCTTGTCTGTTTTTTTAAACTGAAGCCAATAAAAATTTTTCCAGACTTTGTCATATTTGTTCTTATTAAAATCAAAAGTTATCACACAGTTATGCACAAACCATCGGAATGTTTCCCTATTTTTACCGGAAGAGCCTTTACTGGGTTTTATTTTGAAATCGGAGGTGAGTTCCGTTGTTCTGAACCCGGAAGTGGGGGAAGTAGCCTCTCTGCTAACTCCGCTAACTTCGCTAAGGTTGGCTTCCTGCTGCTACCTCAAACTATCATAATGTTTCTCAGTAAGAGTGTGTAATTAATACATGGCTTTAGGTTAGGTTTGGTCGCAGTGTTCTAGGTTGTGCTGTCATGACGTTAAACAAAAGCTAAATGCTAGCTAGCGAGCGCCCAAACTAAACCTAGCTGTTTACCAGTTAAGGCGACTTTTTTGGTGAACTTTTGCGTGTCTGAACGTGAACAGAAGGCCTGTTTAACTGGCTGTTTCTAGCTTGTCTGGAGCAGATTGTGTGTCCCGGGAGCAGGTAAAAGCTCAGAGCTGAAATGTAGGGTCTTGGGGACGTGAAGAGGAGCTGGAGAAGCGCTGAGAGAGCTGCTAACCGGCGTTAGCAGCTCGGCTCCTTCTGCTTTGGTAAAGCCTCTGAAGCTCTGGGGACCCACCAGCCCAATGGGCAGCATTGGCCTGGTCCAGGAAGGGTGCTGGTCTGTGCTTAGGTTCCCCTCCTCCCTGAGGACGGTGGCGGGACCTGCGGGACCTGCTCAGCCGAACCTTCTCCCTCCAGGTGGTGCTGCTGGGCCGGGCTGCATCCAACCGGATGTTGAGCGCCAAGGCTCTGCTCGGCCTCGGCTTCCTTGTGAGCTCACGGGTGGCGGCGCTCGTTGCTTCCACGGGCTCGTGTCCGCTCAGCGCCGCGGCTAACGACCCCCGCCAGGAGTGTGTGAGCCGCCGGCCCGCGTCCACCATGGCCCGGGCCCTCAAATACCTGGGGTAAGGGCTGGTGCGCCCGGCGGGGGCCGGGGGCCCCACCCACGCTCACGGCTGCTCTGCAGGCAGGAGGAGGCCCAGCGGATCGACCAGGAGCTCTTCGGCCAGTACGGCTTCAGCGTGGACCAGCTGATGGAGCTGGCCGGCCTCAGCTGTGCCACGGCCGTCGCCAGAGTGAGACGCGGGCCGGGGCCGGGGCCAAGGTCGGTGGCGCTGGGCCGGGGCCCGGGCTGATGGTGTGTGTCCCGCAGGCGTACCCCCTCCCCTCGCTGCTGAAGGCCAGCCCCTCGGTCCTGGTGGTCTGCGGACCGGGGAACAACGGCGGCGACGGCCTGGTGTGCGCCAGACACCTGAAGCTGTTTGTGAGTCCTCGTCAGCCCCGACAGCAGCGCTGGCTGCAGCGTGCCGGCCTGCCAGCGTGCGCTCTCTCCGCAGGGCTACCAGCCGCTGGTCTTCCACCCCCGGAGGCCCAACACGCCCCTGTTCCAGGGTCTGACCACCCAGTGTGAGAAGATGGACATCCCCTTCCTGAGCGACATGCCCGAGGTCTGTTCTGGACCGCCGAAGTGTGTGTGTGTGTGTGTGTGTTGGACGCAGTGTCACACACCTGGTGTTAGAACCAAAGTGTGAAAACACTCAAACCTAAACACACAGCCATACCTCAGTGAACCACCCACCCACACACACACCCACCCACCCACCCACACACACACACACACACACACACACACACACACACACACACACACACACACACACACACAGGCCCCGGCAGAAGCAGCAGATGGTTGTAAACCATCGTGTTGAGGCTGCAGCCTCAGGCCTGGCTGTCACCCGTGTGTGTGTGTGTGTGTGTGTGTGTGTGTGTGTGTGTGTGTGTGTGTGTGTGTGTGTGTGTGTGTGTGTGCGTGTGTGTGTGTGTTCCCTCCATTAAATACAGGGCCATCAGACTCAGCTGTTTATTAGCAGCAGAGGAGGGGCACGCCTTTTGTCACACACACACACCCCCACCCAGGGCAGGAGCAGGTGAAGCTCAGCTGTGTCTCTCTGAAGGCTGGGATGTGGAGCGGGGCGGCGCCGACGGCCTGCAGCCCGACCTGCTGGTCTCGCTGACGGCGCCCAAGAAGGCGGCCTCGCTCTTCCGGGGCCGCTACCACTTCCTGGGGGGCCGCTTCGTGCCGCCCAGCCTGGAGAGGAAGTACCAGCTGAACCTGCCCGAGTACCCCGGCACCGACTGTGTGGTGCAGCTGTAGGAGGGTCCGCCTGGTCCCCCGGGGAGCTGGTGGCCTTGCTCTCCTCTCCTCCTCCTCCTCCTCAGCGGTGTGTCCTTCATCCCCATAACTGGCCTGTCAGAGGTGACGGATGGTAACTGGCAGTAAACTGGGAGAGCTCTCTGGGACTGGGAGGGGCCGGGGCAGGATTCTCCTCCAGCAGGAACCAGGCGGAACTGGGAGGGAACCTGTTGGGAAGCTGAAACTGGGGTGGTGGTGGTGGTGGTGGTGGTGCTGGGCTCCTAAAGCTCTGCTCGGACAAGACAAGCAATAAAGTGATGGGAAGTGAAAGCGCCTGTGTGGTTCCCAGTCGGTGGCCAGTCAGACAGCACCAGTCTTCTTTGGGGGACCTTTTATTCGTACACCTCCAGATGTGCACCGAGGTACAAGCAGCCACGGCGACAGCCCGACACACTCATTCACGCTGTACAGAAAGGTACCGCCCATCGCTCCCGTGTGTACGTGAGGTGGTGATGACGTCGCAGAGGCCCAGCCCGCTGGCTCCGCCTCCAGGACGCGGCGTAGATCCTACGTGAAATCAAAGGTGAGGAAAGGCTGGGGGGTGGGGCGCTGCTCCAGAGTGGCTCATCCATGCACAGGGGGTCTGCTCATGCTCCTATGTACACGGCTGGCTCCATGCTGGCGTGGAGGTCCCCGGGAGGCCACCACAAGGTCAGGCTGGGCGGAGGAACCTCCAGGTTCTCTACATGCAGGTCAGAGGGTCAAAGGAGGTCTTCAGGCCAGGGAGGAGCCTGGAACCAAGACTCCAGGTTATTCCGCAGCCATGTGACAACCACGCTCCTCCTCCTGCTGCTGCTCCTCAGACGGCGGCCGGATTCCCGCCCCCCACAGCTCAGCGCGAGGCTGCGGCTGACTCCGGCCGACCTACCGTCACTATTCTCCAACCTGGACTCCTGCACAGTTGTCCTTGCTCTCCGAGGCGATGGCCAGGTACTCGGCGTTTCTAGAGGAGGAGAAACGGAGGGATTCAGCCAGCAGTCTGACCAGGACGGAGGCGTCGGAGCAGCGCCGATGGGTGTGGCTGTGGGCGGGGCCACTCACGCTGCCTCCCGGAGCGCCTCTTCTCCGGCTGCAGCGATCTTCCTGTAGCAGTAGATCATCTCTATGAGCAGCCAGACCTGGAGGCCGATGATGGACACGTACATCATCACCTCGGACACGATGGAAGCCGTTTCCCTGGTGGCTGCACAGAGAACCCAGAGTCAGGTTCCCCAGGAGGAACCGGGGAGAACCGGGGGGAACCAGGAGGCTCCCGAAAGCTTCAGGGGGCTCCAAGAGGAACCAGGAGGCTCCAGGAAGCTCCAGGAAGCTCCAGGCAGCTCCAAGAGGAACATCTGCCTGGGACCCCTGCAACATCTCCACTCTTTCAGGCGCCAGTCGGAAGCTCTGGGTGGGGTCACATGATGTGCCTGCAGAGCTTCCGGCTGAGGCGCCAGCTGCGGACTCGGGGCGCTCACGTACCCTTGGCCACCACGGTCAGGTTAACCACCTTCTCGACCACGATGTTGTACTCGTAGTTCTTGTAGAAGAGGGCGCGGTTGAAGATGCAGCGGTAGATGCCCGAGTCGTTGAAGGTGACGTTGAACAGGTAGATGGAGGCGTCCTGGATGTCGCTGCTCCTCTTGCTGCCGTTCCAGTGGATGCGCTCCATGAACTGCTCGTGCTCGATGGTGGGGCCTTTGCTGTAGGTGTAGATCTGAGGGGAACCAGGAGGAGGAGGAGCGTCACTCCCAGCCGTCCCCGGCCGCTCTCGCCTGGCCGCCTCCACCGGAGACTCACGTGCACAGAGTCGGCCTCGCCTTTGGGCTGGAAGTGCCACTCCACCGTGGCCGAGCTGTCCACCTCGCTGCGCTTCTTGCAGGAGATGCAGCCCAGCTTGAAGCCCTTTCCCGCCACCGCCTCCGTGTCCGAGTCCACCTCTGCACAGGCGCCATGGCAACGGAGCGCTGTCAGGGAAGACAACAGGAGGCTTCAGCCGCGAAGCTGGTCCGCCCCGGACCTTCTGGGTCTGAGGAGGAGCCAGACTCACCCAAGAGCGAGCAGAGCAGCGAGGCCAGCAGCAGCCGCATGGCGGCGCCTCAGGAAGCTGCGACTGTAGGCCCGGTCCGGTCCAGAGCAGCCCTCAGGGCCCTTCTGATGCGCTTCCTGCGGCCAGCGGAGAGGACGGGCCCCGGGATGAGGCTCGTGTAGGCCCACCTCCACTCGGGTCCTCCTCTGGCTCCGGAGCTCCAGAGACTCACAGCGACCCGAAAACCATCCCCCTCGCGGCTCCGGCGGTCCCGCAGCTGCCACGCGCACCTTGCATGAGCGTCACGGCTTCACGCACACGCACTATCAGCCACATGCATGGTCACGGTCTATTTGCATGCTCCGGATCACCGGGACCTACCCAGGAGAGTCACGGGCCGTGGACGTGGAGTCGCGGGCTGGGTCCGTCCCTCCGGTGGGGGGTCCTGTCCTGGTCGACCTGCGGACGCGGAGCTTCGCGTCGGTGGGCACAAAGCCAGCCGCGGCCGGACGGACACGGCTGCGTCGAAAATGCCAGAAAACGGGACGCGTCCCCCGTCCCCGATTCCCCGATCCCCGATCCCGATCCCCGAATCCCCAGCGCGTGTGCTCCGGCACGGCGGCTCCCCAGCGGCTCCCAGCGGCTCCCCAGCGGAGGATGCTGCGGATGCACTGCGGTAAAAGGCGGATGCTGCTGCTGCTGCGTGTGGCGCACTTGCGGCCGGGCTCCCTCTACCGCCGCCCTGCGTGCAGGAAAACACGGACGACCTGTGACGAGAGACGCGTCAGGAACCAGGACGCTGGTTCCTGTTACTGCCAGCGGCTCCTTCCAATGGGGGCGGGGCCGGGCCGCGCGTGCAATGACGGAATCCGCTCCGGATGGGTTAATAAGCTGCCTGTAACTGTTCGCCAAGTGCTTATTACGCCTCTCCGCTGCAGTATCCCCCTCCCTGGGATAAAGATGTCTGCTGTGGGATGGCGTGAATGGTGAATCTGGCAGAAACACCCACTCGTGTCGCGTTTGAGGATGCTGATTCGTCAGGTAGCTAGCGCTAGCCTAGCCTAGCCTAGCCGACGCTCGAGCCTCCGGCAGCTGCTGCTGCTGCTAGCATCCCGCTGTTAGCACAAACACGATGGTGCCCCGCGTCTGGAAGTCAGAGAAAAGCCGTTGAACAGACACAAGTCGACGGTGCGAATCAATGCGGGGCAGCTCGTCCTCATAGCGAAGGTAACGTTGGAGGCAACCGCAGCCCGGTCGCTAGCTGCGGAGCTGGGCTAGCTGGCTAGCTAGTTGCTAACGCAGGCAGCCGTGTAGCGGAGAGCCTCGGGCGGAGCAGGCTGGGCTCTTTCATCGGAGCGTTTGGCGACTCATGGCAGCCCCTGAACGAGGCTTTACCCAGCTGGAGCCGCATCAGCCGTTTAGCTCGTAGCGGCGGAGGCTGCTCCTCTGATCAGGAACGTCTTTGCGTCCTTTATCAGGCTGTTTGGTGACGTTTGTGAGCTCAGGCGTGGTGATGCTGACCTTTCAGCCAAACTGACCCCTGTGAAGGTCAGACCGGGGTGCTGGGAGGCTGCCTTTGAATCGGAACGTTCTCCGAAGCTCGGCCTGACCATGGAGCCGGCCCTCAGCTCTCCGCCGAGTCTGACGGTGCACGTGTGTTTCCCCGGCGCCCGCGCCGCCGTGATGGACAACCTGAACCGGCAGAGGGAGGAGGGCAGGCTGTGTGACCTGTCCATCCAGGTCCAGGGTCAGGTGTTCAGGGCCCACCGCTGCGTGCTCGCCGCGTCCTCACCCTACTTCCACGACCAGGTAGGCCCGGCGGTGCCGTGGGGTCAGAGGTCAGGCCGTTAACCCTCCCTCCCCCCGCAGGTGCTGCTGAAGAACGTGACCACCGTGTCGCTGCCCTCCGTCATGGACCCCGTGGCCTTCGAGAGCGTCCTGAGCTCGGCCTACACGGGCCAGCTGAGTCTGGTGCAGGAGGACATCGTCAACTACGTCACCGTGGCCAGCTTCCTGCAGATGTGGCACATCGTGGACAAGTGCACCGAGATCCTGAAGAGGCCCCGGCCCGCGGGCGAGGCGGGGGCTGGGGAGGCCCCCCCGGGGACGGCGTCCCGCCAGCAGTCCCCCAGCAGCACCGACTGCCTGTACCTGGAGACGGAGAGCAGGAAGAAGGAGAGGAAGCCCGACGCGCTGCCCCCGCTGGCCACCTGGAGGCGCCCTCAGCAGTTCCCCCGCTGGGGGCGCCCGCGGCCCCCCCCGGCCCAGCAGAGCGCAGACTCGCAGCTGGACGCCCCGCCCGCTTTTCCAGGGGGAGGGTTCAGCAGCGGCGAGGAGGCCTGGGAGCCCGCCCACGGCAGGAACCACCACCTGGGCCAGGAGGCGGAGCCTCACCCAGGCCGCCAGCGAGGGGGGGAGGCGGGGAGGCAGAGGGCCCGCTTCCAGCAGCGGGGGGCGCCGCCCAGTCCTCACCGAGGGGGCGGCGACAGCCAGGAGACCCCGGAGAGGAGGGGGCGGGACACCAGGGGGACCGAGGCGGACGAGGGCGTCGGAGAAGACCAGGACCAGGACCTGGGGACCAAGAAGGGAGGCTGCTCTGAGCCCAGGCTCCCAGGTGAGGACCCCTCCCCAGGAGGATGTCTGAGGGCCTGCTCCAGGGTCTGAGGACCTGCTCCAGGGTCAGATCCTGCTCCAGGGTCTGAGGACCTGCTCCAGGGTCAGATCCTGCTCCAGGGTCTGAGGACCTGCTCCAGGGTCAGATCCTGCTCCAGGGTCTGAGGACCTGCTCCAGGGTCAGATCCTGCTCAAGGGTCTGATCCTGCTTTAATTCTTTTCTAACAGGCTTTCACCCAGGACCAGGCCCAGGACCAGGCCCAGGACCAGCTCCAGGACCAGGACCAGCTCCAGGACCAGGACCAGGCCCAGGACCAGGCCCAACCCAAGCCATAGAAGCTGCTCCAGAGGACGTCAAAGGCAGCGTGCAGAGCGAGCCTCTGTCCCCCTCAGAGCCGTCCTCTGGTCTGGGGGAGGACGGGGTCCCGGGTCCGTCCTGTCCGGTTCCAGGCCCGCCCCAGTGGCAGATGGGCCCGTGGGGCCGGCAAGAAGAGGGAGGGGCCCTCTGTGGAAAGGACGCGGCTGCAGGCCAGCAGCAGGACCAGGTGGACTTCTTCTCAGACGCCACCTTCAGCAGGGACACGTATGAGGAGATCGAGGACGGGACGGGACGGGTCTCCCAGAGGCCCCTGCTGCCGGCCTCCCCGGACCTGGCCCTGGGGGCCTCGGAGGTGGACTGGGCCGGCTGCCCGGTCCAGAGTGGCTCGCTGGGCTTCGGCCCGCAGCGGCAGGCGTCCTCGCCCCCGACCCCGTCCCCGTCCCCGTCCTCGTCCTCGGCGCTGGCCCTCGCCGGCGCCCCCTACACGGGCAAAGTGCACTTCTGCCACTGCGGCAAGGCCTACACGCTGAAGAGCATGCGGGACCGGCACGTGAAGATGCAGCACCTGAACCTGCGGCCCTTCGGCTGCCCCGTCTGCACCAAGTCCTTCAAGATGAAGCACCACCTGACCAAGCACCTGAAGACCCATCGGCGGCCTGCGGCCCTACGAGTGCAGCCTGTGTGGCAAGAAGGTGGTCTGGAGGGACAGCTTCCTGAGGCACCAGGCCCGCTGCCAGCGCCTGGCCTCCGCCCAGCCGGGGGACGCCTTCGCCTTCCAGGACGGCCCGCCCCTGCTGCCCGCGCAGGGACAGGTGAAGGTGGAGGACGTGGACTTCCACGGGGACCTGGGGGACGGGATGGGCGGCCTGCTGGGGAGCGTGGCAGGGGTGGTGGACCAGCTGGGGAGCGGGCCAGAAGCCGGCCCTCCGGTCTTCAAGGAGGAGGCCAGCGACGGGGCCGGCTGAGGCCCAGGACCAGGGGCCCCAAGAGCAGAGGAGCCCGGAGGAGCCCGGAGGAGCCCAGGACCTCCATCAGATGTCCTCAGCGTCCCCCTCAGGGCTGTGGACCTCATGGGCATGGATCAGGCTCTGCCTCTGGGTGTAGTTCTACTTCTGGGTCGGGGTCCAGTTCTAGATCTGGATCTGCTTCTGGGTCTTGGTGTAGTTCTGGTCCTTTACACTCATTCATCTGCAGCTGAGTGGGACCAGTTGTCTGAACCAGGACCAGGACCAGGGGCGGGTCTGGGCTGGTCCCCCACGATGACATCATCACTCTGTCTTCTTCCTTCAGTCTCATAAAAAGTCCAACGCTGGTCCTCAGTTTGGTCTTTGTCTCAGACGTCCACGTGGGAGCTGCTGGTCTGATGGTTCAGCGTGGACACACACACACACACACACTCGTCGCTCACGGTGAGGTCAAAGGTCAGCCACCAGGGCCCTGCTTGGAGCCACCCCCCACTCAGCCGCTGGGGGCTCTGAACCCACAACCTTCGGGCTGTAACCCCGAGCCTGTAGGAACCACCTAGCGTCAGATCAAAGCATCAAAGCTTTATTTTAGAGCTTCACAAGGCGACGACAGATGAGGAAAACAGTTTCTCAGTTACAAGCGGACGAAGGGGGTCACGCGGGGCCCCTCCCACCAGCAGACTCCTCCCACCAGCACCAGTTCCCAGACTGGGCAGAGAGCAGCTCAGTCTGGAACACCCTTCCACCATCTTGGTCGGTCGCCTCAGCAGATCCAGGAGTAGTCGGCACCTCAGACACGCC
>CAAE01007100.1:19091-38388 GCA_000180735.1 Tetraodon nigroviridis | reverse complement strand
GTCATTACTGTATTAAAAGCTCCCGACTAAAACTTTGGACTCTTAACACACTTCCAGCGTGTCCGCACGATCACGTCTGATAGAGAAAAAATCTTCCTGCCCTGTCTAAAGACTGGTAAAGGAAACGATGCAGATGTGATTCCCAGCAAAATGTGTTTTTTTTTCCTAAATCCTTTAATATTATTGATGCATGTTGTCAGGTCACCTTTGGGTCAGAACAGGAACAAACTGAATTACATGTTGCGTTACAAAAGTATTAGTTCTGTTTATTCTTCATTGTTTTGATCCATTTAGGAGAAACATTACTAACAGAGACTAAAAGAAATGTATTAATTTGTAGTATTCTAAATAAAGCATGCCTAGAATCCTCGTTATGTTTGGACTAAATTGTTGTATTTAGTCCTACTGTAGCATGTTCTGTTAGCTGCCACAGTCTGTTTAGGATAATCTTCATTTCAACTTCTTAACCTTCTCTGCTTCTTCACTCCATCTTAAAAATGTATCGTAAAACTCCTGTTTCTTTTTAGACTTTGTTGTGAGCGTGTAAAGTAAGTTGGTGGAATTATAAGACTTCACTTAAAGGTCAATTTTGTTTACTTTTGGATACATTTAAGTTACTCAAGTTAAGTTACTAAGTTAAGTTACTTTTGTTTTCAACGGTTACGTGTTTTATCACTTCACCTATCATGTAACTTTGGCATTAGCATGACTCACACTCTAGCTCACCTTTTGTCTGTTCAGTGAATGAATATTTAGTTCTTCCTCAGCCTCACTGGCAGTGATAGGTGTAGGAAGCGAAGCTTATTCATGGCTTTGGAGGCAGAGCTCAGTGAGCCAGAATCCTTTACTGAAAATAAACAGCATTTGTTAAGGTTGCCAACGATCTAAAAGCTTTAGACAATGGACAAGCTCTTAGTACCTCAGGTACTGGAACCGGACTTTTTAATGACCCGGGGAATTCTAGACTGGTTCAGATCAAATTAGATCTTTTTTGGCTTCTGTTAATGATGTTTCTTCTTCTTTATATTAAAGGGTTGTTCCAAAGGTTCTGTACTTGGGCCAATCTATTTCACCTGGGACAGGCTCCTTTTAGAAAATATTAGTCACCATCTTAGGCAGCACGGAGTACTACTTTTCCCGACCTACAAGGCCTTAAGAGGCTGAGTTCAATGATATGTTGAAGAACCTACCGTAATATCATCCCGATAGACTGCTCTAATCCAAGTGTACTGGCGTACCTGTGTTTCCCAGACTTTAAAAGTAAAGTGTTTGCTCAAGCCTTTAGCTATCAGGCTAAAGGCTGACTGCCTCTGTGCTTTTTAGATTGAGGTTAAAGCCTGTCTAATATCAGGTCAATATTTCTATATCTGCAGTTCTAACTATAGCCAAGCTAATGTTCAGAGTTAGACCAAGGTCATCAAACCTTAAACATCACCTTAGTCATTTTGCTTGCAGATGCTGCTGAGGTACAGATCAACGGGATGCATGATCTATTCAACAGCTTTCCTTTCACTAGCATTATGGCATCCATGGAACAATGGTGGTGTCCTTATTTCCACTCAGAAGTTCCCCCCACCACTGTGTATCCATCTGTGTGTGTGTCTGCCCACAGTTGTCGCTTTCTCCATAGCTGCGCACTGACCTCCAGCCTCACTGACTCACTCAGTTTCACACTTGTGTCTTCAGGATAACAAACAATGACCTACATATTTGCAATTATGATTCTGTCCTTCCCCTTAAAGTATTCCCCTTTCTCCTGTACCTGACTGCCCATCAGTCACGCCCATTACCAGGGTCACATTGGTGCTGCTTTAGATCTGCAGGCTCTGGAGCTTGCAGCAAACAAGCTCCCAGCTTTGCCCAGGCGAAGCGTGAGGCTCAGCAGGGCTTCGGTTAGACCGCGCCAGCATGGAGGAAGAGGAGGAGTGCTGACAGGGCGTCATCATCAACAACACCCCTTCCATCCTGACTTTTTGGGCGATCCCTCCCACCATCGCACCGCCTCTCACCCTACCTCTGCGTTGATGCTGAGCACGTCCGACAGAAAATATGACGCGCAATTACAATCACAATCACCACAAACTACCACTGCACCAAAGACACAGCCTTGAAGCTACTTCTGGCTTTAGTATCTTGCTCCAGGGCACTTCAAAAGGTGGTGCATTTGAGGAGTGAATCAAAGAACTTCGTATCACCGGAGCAACCACACTTGAGCTGGACCCTGCCAATGCTCAGCCATTCATAGACCCAGCACACACAGCTCCACAGCCTTGCATATGAACCTGCAAAGCTGCTTTAGCTCCCAGAAACAGCCTACAAATGTGTCTACACAAAATTCCAGCTGTGGAAGTACTCGATAAAAAGATTACAAAGGCAAATGTATTTAGCAAAGTTTGACGTTTATACTCCTTGATGAAAAGTAACAACTTCGAGGCACGTTTTAATCTTTTTTGGCAGATGCTGTCTCTGCCATTGCTGCTGGCTATTTGGACCTGCGTGCTTTTAGATCAAGATCGACCAGATTCTCAACGCTCTACAAGGTGAGGTCTGCATAACCAATCATGTAATAGTCCGCAGAGGAAATAGGGAACAACAGGACATGCCTGAGCGTTCAGAGAACACCAAATCTGTGCAACAAAGAGTTCATAGGGACGCTAATTGCCTTTGTCCCTACATTAGCAAAGCTTAAAAGAAAACAAACCCCTCCGAGAGGTGTTTAGAAATGATGCACCAATATGCTGCACACGATAAATATTACGATCTGAATTTTGTTAAACCTTGAAGTGATGAAACACAAAAATACAGGTGCCAAATAAAAGTTTTTGTGCAAAACTCAATGATCAATTTTGGCTCAAAAATACTGAAAAATGTCCACCTCTGTGTGGGGGGCACAGTGATGTCACAAACTGAATATGCCATTTCTGGGAATAATTAAACGTGAGCCACTTGTTATCGTGTGTGCAAAACCACTTCACACGGCCATCAAAGCGGCCAGTGAGTTGTGCTAAAACTGGACAATTGTGAAGGATTCTGAACCAGCCTCGTTTCTCTTCAACAATGGCTCTTTCTGCCCATGTGAACATCAAACATGCAGGTAAGGGCGGCATGAGCTACCCTCATAAAGTTTGCATGGGTGGCCGTTTTTGCCCCTCGCCAATATGAACGATTTCAGACTCTAAAAATGTCTACCATTGTTGCCTTTGCAACAGCTCATCTGCAGCTTGTTGAAATACATTTGAACTGCAGCGTCTACAAACCTAAAAATCAGCCATTCTTCTCCATATGGTTCATTCACATTTTCACTGTAAGGTGGTTTCTTCAAACGTGTAACACTGTCCTCTACGTGGTGGAGTTTATTGAAAATTGTGCCTGGAAAATGTCTCGGTGGGATTTGGAAAAGACAGATGTTTCCTTGCTCCTCAGCAACCAGCGGGAGTAAGGTAGCTAATCCCCAGCTGGGCTGCACAGAAATTATCGGCAGAATTCCGCGATTTAATATGCCCAACGTACATGTTTGTACTTGCAGGGTGACTGATATGTCAGAGCCCTGCAGACACGCAGCTGACAAAAATGAGTAGAATTAATAAATTCTATTTAATTTGTTGTTAATTGTCATAGATCCTGGATTTCCTGGAACATATTTAACCATTCACACCTCTAATTTCTGTTCTATCACAACAGAGACTCAGGCTAAAACTCAAGTTTTAGCGTTAATAAACATCACGTCTCTTGTGGACATCGTGCCATTCATTCTGTGCACGTCAGCTCTCATTTCCCTTCGCTGTGAAAGGTCCAGACTTCTTCACCGCTGTGCGTTTAATCTGTTGTGTCAGCGTGTGATGACATACGATCTGACACGAAGCCATTGTCTAATTAAACTAGTCAGATAGAGAATCCTGTCCCACCATCTGTCCTTAATGTGTTTAAGGTCGGGCTGTTGCATCTTGAAGAAAAGGCGGATTTAAAAAGAATGGAGATTTACTGGCTGGACACTAAAATGACAAAACATATGTTTAAAATGTACCACTATCTGACATGGTACACATTATGTAACTTATTACACAGGGGGAAAAACAGAGGGACCCTTAAAACACAGGATATTTTCTAACCAGCATGTTGGGGTTGGGCTTGTTTGCTGAGCTCTGCCTGCGTTAGATGAAGCCAGGCTGCCAGGCCAACGGTTCAGGGCACATTGGCAAAGTCAGGGGTGCCTGCTGGGCAACCTCTCAGCCATAAATAATGTCAGGATGTGTCAGGAGAGAGATCCGATGTCATTTACAACCGTGTTAAAACAGGGAGGCAAAGGCGACGTGGGAGTACACCTCAAATGATTGATGATCCACGACCGACTGACTGTAAAAAACGACCGAAAGGTTTTCTGCAGTGATTTGTTTGGTCATGAACATTTTTCCTATGCTTTTCTTCCTTCCTCGGTGCAGTAACAGGCCCGGTTGGTACCTGACACAACAGAAAAATACTTGAATTATGTGTGGGCCTGTTTAAAAGGAGGCTAAATTTACCAGCAGCTGTTGAGTGAACCTGCTTTATGTAGACCCAGGAGAGGAGGTCCGACTGCACCGCACATACGCACAAAATGTCGGGAATAAGTCACAAACGCACAACACAAACAAACATGCAAAAATTATAATCAATAGCTGTGAACTACCAGCACTTTTTACATTGCTTTTACTTGGCTGTGCTTTATTTTTGCAGCTGTAAAACACTTTAAAGAGCATGAATGGAAAGAAAAGCGTTTATATGGTTCCGAATACAAACAATTGTCAATAGTAATAATCTACTAATAATCCACTCCTCTTTTTGTAAGGCTAATTGTGCTACATGAGCACTCGTTCAGGAACACTGACCAGTTTCTACTTGCAAAATGGAACCGTTTGCTGAAAGACGAGCAAAATGTAAGATTCTTATCTTACCTTATTATTTTCTGACACACCTGCACACACCTCCTACTGGAGTGGGATGGTAGCACACTGGGCAATCACCCAGTCCAGTACGAGCGCAAAAGGCAGCCGTCCACGCACACCGCGTGCATTCCTAAAGGCGATTTAGAGTCTCCATTGTGCCTGCCTTGTGGACGGTTACTACAGAAAACCCACACAGATGCAGAAAATGAACGCAGGAAGGTTCAAACTCGCTGAGAGGCACAAGTGTAAAGGCTAACACGAGCAGGCCTGCGTGGTCACACGCGTGGTATCATCGCCGTGCAATACGGCTCTGGACACGTTTGGGAATTCACATGGGATAAACTGAGGGAGCACCTTAACATCTGACCCAGAATGAAACAACGCTGGAGTCAGGCATGTAAAATTGAACCGAGAAACAAAGGAATAAAATGGGAAAATGGACTTTCTGAGCAAGGAAAAACTCATGAACAGACCAACTCTATTATAAGGATGTTTATTCCAAAAACTCTGTATGTTTACATCTTTATTGGTGCACATGCTAATGATAAATCCTCTCTGGGTGTGTTCTTTTTATTACACAGTATATCTTCCTAGCACTAATGGATTATTAATTAGGAATCTGCTGATTATGCACCCAGAAAGTTATACAAGCAAACTCTTTTTTTAATGATAATTTCAGGCTTAAAACACTGAACACCAGGAGAGCACGAGTGGGAAAAATGAACCTTATCTGGCCATGTCCACATAATACCGACTGTCAACCATTTTACTGCTACTTTTACTACCCCAACACATTTTTTACTCATTATTACTTGTTAACATCTTTATTTCAGTGCATCTAGTAAAAAGGGATATGGTATTTTTATGTGTGGAATACTGTCTCACAGCCTACAAGCATATGCACAGTTACATTTCACACTGTCCAGGGTATTTTGCTAGAACCTCGTAGCTCTAATTCATAAGGATCCCAGTAGCAGCCAGTATGTGCCAATCAAATATCGGCAGAGCCGATTATCCTGATCTGGGAACTGACAATAGTAATTAAGAGCCCCCTGCACCGAATTATTATCGGTGTTTTTTTTACATTGTAGACATTTTGAAGTGTCTCACCGAAGAAATGAAAAAAATGAATTATTGTAAAGACATTGCGGGCCAGATTGGATAGTTCATCGGGCCACATATGGCCCCCGGGCCTTAGTTTGCCCACCTCTGCTCTGGAGAGAGAACATAGCCCTGCATGTGGGATTTAGAGCCAAGCACTGCTCAGGACTGTTGAAGTGTGCCATTAGTACGGTGCACCTGAAAACCCAATGGCAGACGTGTGTTTACAACCCAGGGTGGATCCAAGTGGTAGCTTCAGTGATGTGATGTGATGGTTGCCTCTTCCGTCACACATTCAAACATTATTCTAAAGGAGCATGTGGCCCCTTTGGCATCACTCTTCTGCCACCGGTGTATGAACGTGAGTGTGAGTATGGTGACATGTAGTGGAAAAAACAGGGAGCCTGAGGGAGCAAAGATGACTTCAAAAGCGCTATATGAATATAAATATAGTCCATTTACCAATTAGGTTCCGCATTCTAGCATAGGATAAACTGGTGGTCTTTTCTAAAGTACCAGTACAGCTCGATGAATGTTATGCATGCAGCACAGCAAAAGCCCAACAGCTGATGGTTCTTGGCACAGTTTGAGGAGTGGAGGAGTGTAAGACAGCCCCTTATGGTACATGGAGCAGCAAGGAACGGGAGAGGAGTGCTGCAGTGCATCTATGCTTGGCTGTCTCTCTAACAGCAAGTGAGTGTTGCTGCTGTATCAAACTAGCGTAAAAACGAGCAGGCTCTGGGATGTGCGTAAATGATTAGCTCGTTGTAGAGCAGAAGCACAGCAAGGAAGACCCGTGTGTATGCAAGAGGCTGACCACACTGGAGCTGAACGGGAACAGAAAAGTAGTGCGCTAGAGGCAGGTTTAGCACTTTCATGAAAGAGGGAGCAGAAATAATCGGCCAACATAGGAGGATCCGTCTCCGCTACAGCTGCTGCCACCTACTAGCTGCCTGTTCGTGTGTGCGCCATGTGGTATTTGGCAGGGCATGCAAATGGGAGTTTACACATTGGTACACGAATGCACAAACATATATATATCTATATATATATATATACATAGATATATATATATATATATATATATATATATATATACATAGATATATATATACATAGATATATAGATAGATACACACACACACACACACACACACACACATTTATATATACAGAGAGAAATAAAGATATAAATACATAGATTACAACTTTGACCTAATCTAAATGTTTAAACCTAAAGATGGCACATAGATCAACTAATGTCACATAAGCAGATAGATGAATGGATGGATAGACAGATAGAGAGAGATAGAGAGAGAGAGAGAGATAGAGAGAGAGAGAGAGAGAGATATGTAAAATGATATGGATTATTTTCCAGGGTTTGTAGGTAATACACTGTGCTCACATTTTCAATGACTCCCAGAGTAGGCACACACACACACATACACACACACACACACACACACACACACACACACACACACACGCACGCACACACACACTCACTAACATTATGTAACTGCTATAGCTGCTCTTGCTCAAAAAGGACATTTTGGCCATTATCTGCTGGATGCCAGGGGGAAGCGGAGTGAAAGGAGCTGAGCAGGCGGAGCAGGAGCGTTTGGAGAGCACTAGTATTGTCCTACTCAGGGTGAAAGGTCTGTGTGAGCGCGCACGCATCTGAAAGCCGACTCGTTCTCTCCCCGACAGCCATGTACCACACACCTCTACTCGCTCTCTCTCTTGAACCCACACCCTCGCTGCATTGCTTCTTTCTCTCTCTTTCTCTCTATCACACTCACTCCATTCCCCTTAAGTCAGGTTACCCCCAAAAATACAAAAGTCACAGATCCTCTGAACTTGCTGTTTTTTACTCAAATCAGCCCCCTCCCCCACACCCTGGAATTAAAGCCTTAAATCATCATCTCCTCGGCTGCATCGTGCCTGCTCACACACTGCCTCGGTCACACACTTCCATGCGGCGCACACTCGGAGCAGGGATGCCTTTACATTAGCCCCAAACGCACTCCGGCCGCTCACACTCACTCGACTCCATGTTGTATCGGGTCAAAGTTTTTGCACACAGCGAGCAGAAAACCTTTTATGCGCTCGGACCGGCTCTGGTCGGGTCTCCATGGGGATATTTGATTTCAAACTGTTGCTGATGCATCACAACCTAGCAAAAAAACCCCTGAGAACAGGAGACGGCGGCTAACTTCAGGGTGAACAGCAAAGATAAGACATCCACATCCCAGATTACCTTTAAAATACCTTTAGGTGGATTATATATGAATTTTAAAGAGATTATTTATATGTTTTTGTTCTTATTTGAATTATTATTATTATTTCAGCAAATCTGAGTAAAAGCTCTCGAACACGGATGCGTTCTGGCCATCACGGGTGCGCGTGCAGACCGCACGACAGCGCGGATTTGTCGCATGCACGGCGTCCGTGCAGGCAGCGTGCGCTCGGATCCGCGTGCGTTGGCACGCTCACGGCTGCGGGCTAAAGCGCTATACTGTTCCCCTGTGCACGTGACGGAGATGGACATATTAGATCTGTCTCGTGGACGTGATGGTGGCATTAAGAGAGGGACAGAAAGGGGGGAGACAGAAATAGACGGATAATGGGGAGGTGGGGATGCCATACAGGGTAAAATGTAAGATGTCTGCTCTGTTCCTTACCTTGAAAGGGAACATAGGACATGTTCCACTGGAGGAAGGTAAGCTCAGTGTCTCGGTGATCTCTCAGTGCTCAGAGGTAACGAGAAACCAAAGATCAGAAGAAACCTGGAAATTAAAAAGCCCTAACGAAAGGCAAAACACGCAACATGATGCTAGGTGGAGCCGATGGAGAGGCCATTATTCCTCTGTCACAGAAACTGGGATCCTGGTCCACCAGCTCCTGACTGCCGATGCGTTAAACACAAGATGCGGGGATGTGAGTGCGCGTCGAGATGCATGTGTGTTAATTTGCACGCTGATGATAAGATGACAGTGTGATAGAGAATGAGAGTGTGTGTCCGTGTGTTAGAGGGAGAGAGAGGGAGAGAGAGAGAAAGGGAGAGAGAGAAGGGGGTGGAAGGGTGAGCAGGCACATGTGCCTGTGGGTGTTCGCGCTTTCTTCAGAATCTATCTTTACCAAACCTTGATGGGCTTTTTTCATAACCTGAGGTGTAGAGATAACAAAGGTACAATTTCGGTTATTATGAAAGCCATTTTGATGATCGCCCACTGCGCCTTGTGGATAAGTTAAATGCGGAGAATTATTTACACTATGACATTGCAATATAAGTCGTCAAATAAACTCATCATCCGATGTCCAACACGTGGTAAAATAAATGAATTTGCGCCTGTTAAATGTGAATAAGATATGTACGTTTTTGAGGCACTTTTCAATAAAATAAAGTTGAGTTTTGGCGCCATCCGATGGTCGAAATGAGTAGCTCGGATGCCACGGAGGGCAAGCCTCGTGGATTTCATTGAAGCAAAAAGAATTTTTGCTCACAACTGCTAACCACAAAGAAGACTCCATCACACTGATTCTGGACCACAACTGGCAGGGAAACCACAAGCTTTACACCACACTCACTGTGGAGCAAGCCGCTGCTGCAGCAAACGTCTGACCGGGCTCATAAATGAAAAGAAAATCAAAAACAGACGTGTAAAGTTGACAGGCCGTTCTTGTTGGCAGAAGCAGCCGAGCTTGAGCCAAAATAGTGGGCATTTAGTCCACGAATGAAATCTCACTTTCAAGGCAGATTCATTAGGGTTTTTTTTTTTTTTTGGAGGGGGGGTGTAGTTGTTTTTGGCATTTTTGTCTAAAAGGTCAACATTTAGTCCACATTAACATTTTGTCTGGTTAGAATGTTCATTTTCATTTTTTTCTCCACAATAGATGTCTTAGTTGCAATACAGTGATTTATGGTCTTTGCTGATGAAAACAGGAAATGTATTTTTTTTAATCAGCTCTGATACATATTAGTGAACCTTGCGCAGTAAAAGTACCAATACTTGAAAAAAAAAAAGGGTAAATAACCAACAAAAAAACGACTGCTTTGTAGCAATACTGCAATAATGTTTTATCCTGTTGGGTTGTAATAATGTGCTTTTTTACCTTTCAGTTGTTGTCTAAAGTTGTTGTTTGTAGATAAGTGGTTCATACGAAACATAATTTATCCTCAGAATCAGAATCTACATATAAAGCTACTTAAACACAC
This sequence comes from Tetraodon nigroviridis, assembly GCA_000180735.1. Taxonomy (NCBI): domain Eukaryota; kingdom Metazoa; phylum Chordata; class Actinopteri; order Tetraodontiformes; family Tetraodontidae; genus Tetraodon; species Tetraodon nigroviridis. The sequence continues at coordinate 28,146 of CAAE01007100.1, read as the reverse complement.
AACCATTATTTAGAAAAAACAAAGTCAGGTTATCAATAAATTATTCCTTTAAAAATTGCCCAAATAACTACAATATTGGTTGCTGTATATGCAAAAACATAACTCTTGTCATGGACAAATTTAACGTAAGAAAACCATAATTTATTAAAATTTTGGGTAGTTATAAAACATTTTTAATGATTAGAACATGTAAATGTAATTTTCCTACATACAAATGTAACATTACCTGTACTTTATAACCTGGGATTAAGTGGCGAAAAATGAAGGAGCAAACACAAGTTTGACATTTGTAGAAGTTTTTGGAGCAGTATTAGAACCACAAAAGGACACTAAAGACACTCTTCAATTAAAATATATACTGTCTTTCCATGAACCTGAACCATGAAATCACTGTTCAGTGAACGTTTATTGTGAATGAGAGTTAAAAAAAAAAAAAGGAAACATTAAATGAGACTTAAACATAAGTACTATATAAAAACAGTAAAAGCCAAATTTATTATTGTTGGTTTCACCGTCAGTTGTTTTCATACTCATCCGTTGTGAACTTCACTGAGAACACAAACCATGACAGCGAAAGCTATAGATAGAACTCACACACACACACACACACACACACACACACACACACACACACACTGATCATCGTCCTCTAGAAAAGCCTTCCGGATAAGCTCCAGTCACTGAGGAGTCTGGAAAAACATGAATCCAATGTTACTAAATCCAAACTGTGTCTTTTTCCAAGCTTTTACAGTATCTATCAAAGACAACACTGTGACTCTAATCACAAATGGCTGCTGAGATAAACGTCTGTATCAAATATAACTGCTTAAAATGTACCACAGTAGTCCAGTTTTGTGTTGTGGACAGAGATTCCCACACGATTGTCCCGGTGGTATGACGTAAGTGACCAAACCACATCCAGATGAATGGTAACGATGGCCGACATTGCCCTCAATGACGAAAACATTTCAGCTGCATTAGCGCATACCTTTTTGTTTGCCTGGAATGTAGAATAAAGTCAGTAATTAGCGCAAACGTGTTGACCCAAGAGGCCTTTGTGTCAGCATGACATACCGTAAATCCCTCTCTGTTATTGTGTGATTGGACAACTTGTTCAGGTCCTCATCTAGATAGGCACTATGTCATCACATTAAAAAATCAAAAAAAAATCAAAAATAACAGAATTTGATCACATATATCTTGTACATTTACAGTTTGTTAAAACAATGACCCTCCAGTGGCTCCTATTTCTAACACATACAGTCATTAAACTGTAAAAGTTCATGATGTAAGTTAATGAGCAACCTAATAATAATTTTCTTATTAACCTCTTAGTAATATAGAACAAAGAGGAAACTATAAAAACCGGATATTTGTTGGCAGGCTGTACAGGTGGAAACTTTACTTGGGACTTAAGTTTAGCTTTTTTACCAATTAAACTATACAGAGGTACGGTAACTCAAGGCCAGGACAACGTACACACAACATTTATCTAAGGTTATTTTTAACCCCTGGCCCATAGGGTTGCAGTGATAAGATTGTTGCGTTATAAAAACCTCCAGTCGATCCAGATATGCTATTAAACTGTGGGCCAACAGTTAACCTTCCCTTTTATCTAACTGGTCTGCTGGACATTAGTCCTGCCTTTGATAGGTCTGATCATTGTTTCTGACCGGAAGCCATGTTTTTGACCCCCAGTAGAGGATCAGACGTTGACTACTGCATGATAAATTACTAACTGAGAAAATAGTTTATAAATTGGTCTAGAGATGGACGATAAAGCTCCAAATGATGTTTGGCCCCACCTGCTTGAGAGGACATGTTAGCATGCTAGGTGAAGGAGGGGTCTGAACCTTTTTCTAACCATTTTAAAAAGTTGTTATGAAGGTCAAAGGGATGGATAAAATAGTATATCAGCCTTAGTTAGCCCACCTCTGCTCTAGAACAACTCAGGAGAGCCTTAGCTCCATCTTGAGGTATGTTCAACAATATATAATGTGTATTTTTCAGCTACCCTCAGGTTTCTTTACCACCAGAGAGTTGATGTTCCATTTCTCTATAGACTAATTAAACATTCAACCAACCTAATCCTCAAAGCATTAGATTCTTCTGATTCCTTCTTTAGGCCTACGTGGCTTTGTGGGCTAAACTCCATCTACCAGTAGTTACTGGTCACCTTTCTACCCTCTCCCAGGTCTGGTAGCCTGCTCAGGGTGGGCTCATCCTTGTTATTCCTCTCTTTGGGTCCTGCTGATGTGCACATTGTCTGACTATACACTTAGAACCACGTGAACATTCTTTTGGGGGGCAAAAACTGCACTAGACAACACAGCTCCAAAAAGCTCCAGGGCACCCAACCTCTCTCATGGAGATACACCACACTACCATGGAAAGGTATCAGATTATCTGTAGTAATTCACTACAAAACTTTTAATTTAACCCATAATGAAAAAGCAACATATGATTATTTTTCGAAAGAATGAACTATTGCTTCAAAAATGCTTCATTTGTTTCAAAAATGTCACAGAAATGGATTCTGCATTAAAACTTGTGCGGATAAGATAAAATATTCAGTCCTATTAACACTATTAAAGAATATACACTAGCAACAGGTACTGAGCCATATTTAGAAGAGAGGTGAATAAACAAGAGCAACCCGGATCTGCACAAAGACGCTTCTGTGCGTAGATACCAGGCGTTGCTGCAACAAGCGAGCTGCCGTCAGAGCGTCTTTTGGCATTAATACAAGTTGACGTTCTCCCACTCAACCAGGTACTGCACTTTCCCTTCTGGTGTGACTCGTCTCGCCAGGATCCTTACCGCCTCCCCTCCTGCCCAGCTCCTGGTACCCACCCCATCCCCTCCTTCCACTTCTATTCCTGATCCTCCGACGGCTTCGCCGCCTCCGCCGCCTGTGCTGGCTTGGTACGGACTGAGATCACAGAGGATGAAGGGCTCCATTTGCTGCTGCCAAGACAGATGTTGGTGGTCATATTGGTGGCTGTGGCAATGTTGGTGGACGTGGTGGTGCTGGTTTGTATCGGAATGCTTTGGAAATTCCAAGAAAGGTGGTGGTAATCTGTAGGGTTCCTCTGTGCTAGGAAGACAAAGAGCAAAGAGATTCATGAAACTAAGTTCAATTAAAATATATAATAAAAGTAGTACCAATATTGTGATCACACAGCGGAGAACATGTAGTACATGAAGTCTTTAAATGCCTCATGTGTATTTACACACCATGAGGCAAATAAAGATGTTCTCACAATGTCAAAATTCAACTATTGTTAATATAATTCAGCAGAGAACTTTCTAATGCACACCGTTTTATATAGGAGCATCTCCAGCAAATGACTCCAACAATGTGAAATCTAATAAACATGTGACACAGAATTATTCCCGCATGCAACTGGGTGACTTCAGAGACAAGTTATGAAAACATAAAAACAGGTCCAGAGGTGATGAATAGCTGCAATTTCACGAGAATTAACATCTCCTGCAGCAGGAAAGAATGAGAGTTTTTAAGTATGGAGAGGTTTTCGTCGTGGTGGACCACATGACTGGCACTGGCCCTGTCCCAGTACCAGCAGTCAGTCAGCAAACTGGTCAAAACATTTAATGAAAACTGTCACAGTTCTGCCATTCAGCACATTGGCAGTCACCCACCTCTGCTGAGCGCTGACTTCCAGCCACACCCATCTCATCATGGCAATGCCACTCAGCTGATTCCAATCAGACTGGATTGGTATACACACTCCTACACTCCAAACACTTTACAACCCCTTTACGAACTGGTTTCCTGTTACTGACTGCCTGAATCTCCTCATCCTTGACCACAAGTTCTTGGCCCTCCTGGTAAAGGTCTGCCTGTTCCTGTGCCTGTGTGGAGGTTTCTGGCCTGGTCACAAGTATCTGTTTTGCTCATCCAACCCCTGCGAAGACTTTTTGGATTTTTCCACACTGGTTTCAGTGCGTATACTGTGTGGATGTTGTGTATGCTGCTGAACATTTCCGCAGATGGCAGAACGAGTCAAGTCCATTCTCGTTAAAACCTCTATCCATCATTCACACTAACTTCTCTATAACAGAGGTGGGCAAACTGAGGCTAGAGAGCCACATGTGGCCCGAGAAACGATGTAATCCGGCCCGCAGATCTAAAATCAAGGTCTAAAATCCAATGAGGCCCTTCAGGCAAAATAACTGCCCACCCTTGATCAATAAGAATGACTAAACTGAGGACCTTTAGTATCAGCAAGGACATTCTGACCCTGGTTTGTTAGCCACTAATTGAATCCACCCTCACCTTCTACATTTTATCCCAGTGTAACTTTCTGACTAACGAGCACAAAACCTGGATAACAAAGCAGGCCGACAAAGTACCCGGTTCAACTGAATTTAATTTAATTCAGTTTATTTTATATAGCACCTTTTACAATAAAAATTGACTCTAGGTGCTTCACAAAGGCAGAAACCCAGAGCCTGACCCCCCCCCGGGTAAGCACAGTGGCAAGGGAAAACTCCCTTTTAACGGATAAAACCAGGCTTAAAAGTAAGAACTATTCTGCTGAAAGCTGGCTGGGTAAAGGAGGAAGAAGAGGGAGACAAAACAGAAAGAATAAAAAGATACAGAGAGGCAGAAACAAATATACAACAATAGAAAACATAACATAGCAGGTAAGGTTAAAAAATAGGCAGGTTGTTATAAAATGGGCAACAGCATATGGTTCGAACCACACCCCACACTCTGACCCATGTGACCAGGAAGACCTGGTCACCCTCCTAATGTCTCTAACAAGGTGTGGCCATCGGGCAGAAGTCCAAGAGTAGACTGTGTGTTCATCTGGACTTGTTCAAGTTTTCTTTGAAAACGTTTCGCCTTCTATCCAAAAGGCTTCATCAGTTCTGAGCAGGCTGGGAGCAGAGCTGGAAGGGTTAGCCCGAGTGGACCATCAGCATGCTAACGTCAACTGAGAGTCATTAACATTAGCATGCTGATGTCCTGGATAACTATGACCTGCATGACTGAGAACCTACAAGACATCAGGCAGAAGTCCCACCCAACCATCTACCATCCTTCTACCATCCATCATTCATCCATCAGCCATCCACCATCCATCCATCTATCCATTCAAGCTCGTCTTCCAGATCCGCAGCGTTCTTCTGCCGGTAGATTATGAATTCAAGTACATCTGCAGAGGAAACCGTGTGATGGTGGGACCCAAGGTGAGGAAGTGCATGCTCATGGACGGACATGTCGCAGCAGATGCTGTGAGTCCCGTTAGCGCCTCTCCTCATCCTTTAACACTTTCAGAGGCAGTCCTTGACCTTCACAATCACTAATCTCAGTTTTCAGCACTCCTGATCCACGGCTTTCCACGGCTCTTTGTCTCATCCATCCATCCATTCATCCGTCCACCCATACATCCAGCCAAATTGTCTAACAGCACTATCAGTGTAGCACTGGTATAAACCAGTGGAACAACCTGCACTCATCTACCATCCAGAGAACTCTCCAAAAAGCCTCTAACGTGGAAACGTGGCCGAGGCAGTAAAATATGCGTGAAAACAGAATATGGGTGGCAGAGAATTTGCAGCAGGCGCTTTGCACTGATGGGTCACAATCAGAAATATGCGACCGCGAATGAAAGCAGCTCTCCTGCCAAAGAGCGGGAGAGCGGTACAGTAACGAGCCTGCAGACAGAAAGAAGCAGAGTGGAGACCTCTTTGCAAGATTAAGGCTACTGTGTTTGATATGGCAATACCACCAGGGAGGCGGATGACTGGCAACAGATGTATTCTGCAGCAGGACGATGACCCCAAAAGGACAGCCAGTGTCATTAAGAACCGTCTTCCACATAAATTAGGACAAGAAGTCCTGGAAGTGACGTCCCCACAGATCCCAGATCTCAACATTATCGAGCCTGTCTGCGATTACACCGAGGCAGAAGGGTTCCGGGAGGCCTAGATTCACAGAAGATCTGGGGCTAGCTCTGGAAATTCGTTTCAACATTATGGTGAAGCTTTTTCAAATACAAATTAGGATGTTTTGAGGTCAAAAGGTCAAATGAAATGGATTTGAGTTCAACTTTTCTCCCGTTTATTTACTGGGTTTTTGTTATTGATGGTATTGATAAAAAAGAAGTATTAACACTTCCACCTATGAAGCAAGTTTACATAAATGTACCTGCTATAGTCATACAGAGTCTTGGAACATGCTGTGTTTCCATTGTACGTGTTGTGGCACACTGAATATGTCCTCTTCTCAGGAAAACTGTGGACAGAGAACACACGTTGCACATTATTTTACAGTTTTAAGACCTGGTTTTAAAGATAGGGTTAGAGGTGGGTTTAGGTTATGGTAAGGGTCAGGAGTGGTTAGTTGGGATGGTTATGGCCAAGGTAAGAGGCTGAGTAATACATTATGCCTATGAAAGTCCTCACAAAGATAGAAGTATAAGGATGTGTGTGTGTGCCTGTGTCTACACACTAGTCTATCAGTAATCTGGTAGTACATCAATTCCTACTTCAAACTAAGCTCCTCTTCTGTCTTCCTGGATTTGAAAAAGCAAGCCTCTCTCACGTAGCCATGGCAACATTGCATCAGCTCAGTGGGGTTTGCAGCATCTTGGGGTGGACATGCCTCAACACAGGAGAATATACAAAAAAAATATGGATTAAGCTCGGTTAGCTTTGTGTTTAGTTGTTATTGGGTGTGTCCTACAGCATAACTGGATCTGAGATATTATCTGTCCCTTTGGAAGCACTGCTATTGGTGCAGGAGACCATTTAATTCAATTTAATTCAATTCCAAAAACTTAATTTGTCTCCTGGTGGCAACTGAAGGCACTTACAGCAGTGCAACATTGACGAAGGAAAAAAAAAAAATATAGCTGCAATCAAAAAACAGGCAAAAAGACCTAGTAAAACAGAAAAAGTAAGGCGTCCTTAAAAAAAAATGAACAACTAAATTCATTCCCACAAATAATTGAGCTCAAATTAGTGTATGAACAGTATAATGTGCAAAATAAAAGTGACAAATGATGTGATGGAAACCAATCAGATTCTGGGAAAGGAACGTGTGCGGGTCTCGAGTGATCCGCTTAGCTAACCTGCGTGTTAAATGTTCATACATGGGCGACGGACTTCTGAGAGGTATTTCAAGGACTTTTCTGCAAATGGGTCTATTTGGAGGTTGGTTAAGTGGAACCAGCAGGTTGGGGAAAAGATGCTCTTGTAGAAGAAGGAGGAGAACGTCCAGAGGATGCTCTTATCGTACTCCAAATTAACTGGGCTTCTTCTTTTGTACTTCTCAACAGGACCAACAAGTTCTCCATAGATTATGGTGGTGACTGCTGCTGCCAGCGTCTGGTTGTCAGAAAAAAGTCACCACGCCCCCTTTGGTTTAGCTATCATTCGGCTCCAGACAAGGGTTGGTACCCTGGCCCACAAACTCCTGGAAGGATCTTTGCTGCTGCGACGGGCGTGACAGCAGAGACGGGAGGACTGCGTGGTTAGCTTGTTTGACCAGGTAGGACTGGGGCTGCGTGGCTCTGCAGGCAGAGCAGCGGTGAGAGGACACAGCCTTGAGGAGAGCCAGTGGAGGTGGAGACAGTGTTGTTCACGAACACTGTCTGTGGGGCAGCAGAGAGGTTTTTAGCCCTACTTTTGACTAAAAGGCTTGGGAAAACGCGCTAAATAACTCCCCAGAAAAAAACAGAAACAAGTGCAGGACAGACAGAGGAGCAGCCACCAACTGTGGGAGAAGAGCTACTGAGCAGCCTTGTTCAACATCAGTTTCTTTCATGAGTGATCTGTGTCACTGCCGCAACGCTAAGCTGCCTCTGCTACCTGACCAGGCTATGCACAGCAGCGTTGTTTCCCTTCCTGCGAACCTGCTCCTCTAAGATGGATAAAATTAGCATCCATCGGGCGGGGGGGGGGGAACAAAAGATGCTTGCGCATGCCAGAGTAAAACGATGAGCCAGGATTTTTGTATGTGCACAGTATTTTGTAGGCGTAAACAGCATCAGAAGCCTCCATGAAAAGAACAAAAATAGTAATTGCCGTATGGGATTTTGTAGGAGTCAGTGTGATGAGGGATTGCTTTTGGTGATGGTAGTGAATGTGGTGTCAAACAGCAGATTAGCAATTATTAGAATTAGCGTTAGAATGTGTAAAAAACCAAATGACGACCTGCGTCCTCCATTTTTCCTGTCACCTTTAGTCCTACCTCAGATTTGAAGTGAAAATGAGAAAAAGAACAGAACACTGACTGTCATCGACATCGCACAAATTGATGACCAATGTGCAGTAAAAATGTCACCACAGTACTTTAAACACAGAAAAAAAATTGAATAAAACCAATAAAATAAAAGAAACCTGTGCCAGTAAACAAAGGCACTGACCTGTGTCTCCATGATGTGTCGCTTTGATTTACGCGACTCTCGCCCTCCCACTCTACCCTGATTGGGAAGTGACAAGGGGCTGAAGTGAACACCCACACACACACACACACACACACACACACACACACACACACACACACACACACACACACACACACAATCTGTTATCCCCAACCACTTTTGACCGAATGAAAAGTACTGAATGAATAAAAGTCTTTATTTTTAAGTATAACAGTGACATCTACTGGACAACGTGAATAAAAAATATTAAGAAATTAAAAAAATAACCAGTCAAGAGTATGACTCAAACACTACAAACAACGCTATGATTTAAGTGTGGAATGATGTTTTTATAATCTGAAAACACTTTTATTCATTACATCAATAGTCCCAGTTGTAAGTAATTGTGGTAAAATACTTCATGAAAGAAATGATTTTAAAAAAAATCGAAATGCCAAAACCAACTATTCATTATAGTACATGCTTTGAAATTTAACACACACACGCACACACACGCACACACGCAAGCAACTGTAAGCTGCTGTAGGTTTATGGTGTTTATTAGTTGTTGATAAGTTATGGCTTCATGTTCCTTGAAGCCCTCACGACCGATAAAATACAGCGTGACCGTCCTCACTCACCATCTCTTGTGA